>RDPX01000061.1:1458703-1494426 GCA_003991215.1 Morbakka virulenta | reverse complement strand
AGTTGAAGAAAGAAATAGATCGTGATATGAAACACACACAAGACTCGGTGAAAATAAATACTGAGAAAGTTAAAAAGGAAAGTAGGAAACTTCCGAATTGGAAACCACAAGGACTAGATGGTGTGCAGGGATATTGGCTAAAACACTTCGCCGCTCTTCATGAAACAATCGCATCCCAACTTGATGGTATGTTAAGAGAAGAGGAGGTCTTTCAATGGACAACACATGATCGAACAGTGCTTTGTCAAAAGGATCCACAGAAAGGCACAGTGATTGATAATTGTCGACCCATTACCTGCCTTCCACTAATGTGGAAACATTTGACGGGTATTGTAGCAGATGAAATGTACCAGTATCTAGAAGAGAGCAATATATTACCAGATGAGGAGAAAGGATGTAGGCGAAGAAGCAGAGGCACCAAAGATCACCTGCTCATAGACAGAACCGTACTCAGAGATTGCAAGAAAAGGCGTACGTATCTGTCCATGTCTTGGATAGATTACCGAAAAGCCTATGATTTGGTCCCGCATAGTTGGATAAGCGAATGTTCGAAGATGTTTGGAATAGCTGAGAATGTAAGGAACTTTCTTGGAAGAAGCATGAAACAGTGAAAGATATCACTGACATCCAACGGGGAAGATCTTGGACAGGTTTTAGTAAAGAGGAGAATTTTCCAGGGAGATAGTCTATCACCACTATTATTTGTCCTTAGTATGATACCATTGTCACTGATATTGCGGAAAGTGAATGCGGCTTATGAATGGGGGAAGAAGGAATACAAGGTCAACCATTATTGTTTATAGACGACCTGAAACTATACGTCAAAACTGAAGATCAGATGAGTATGCTTGTTACAACCGTTCACATGGTCAGCAACCACATTGGTATGGACTTTGGGATGAAAAAGTGTGGCATTTTGACATTGAAACGAGGAATGACTATGAGAAGTGAAGGAATTAAGTTAGCTGATGGACAGACAATGATAGAGTTTGGGGAGGAAGGTTACACTTATCAAGGTATTGTAGAATTAGATAAAATCGAAGAAGCTGAAATAAAAGATGCAATTGGAAAGGAATACAAACGAAGGGTAAGGCTGGCACTTAGATCAAAGTTGAACGGGAAAAATAAGGTTTAGGCGATCAACACATGGGCAGTGGCTACATTCCGGTATGTAACGGGAATTATACAATGGAGAGAAAACGAGCTGAAAGATTTAGACAGACAAACAAGGAAAGCAATGACAATGCATGGAGCTTTTCATCCTGGCTGTATGTGAAACGAAAAGATGGTGGAAAAGATCTTACAAGTATGTAACGATGTGTCAAAGAAGAGAAGAGTAGTCTGAAAGTCTACGTGGCCAAATCTGAAAAGAAACTTTTGAAGGTTGTAGCCAAATTCGAGAAATGAAATGCAAGTGAACTGTAGGACGTAGACATCTTCAGGCAAGAAATGAAAACAAAGCGAAAGATACATGGAATGAAAAGAGAATGCATGGACAGTTTGACAAATGATGTAGATAAGGAGAAGACTTGGGAATGGTTGTCAAAATGTGATTTGAATGTTAGTATAGAAGCCTTGATTTGTGCAGCACAAGAGCAATCCATCAGGACAAATTATGTGAAGTATCACATTGACAGAACGGCAAGAAACCTCCTATGTTGATTGTGTGGTCAAACAGGGTGAAAGTATCCAACACATTGTAAGTGCATGCGAGATATTAGCTCGTAAGGAGTAAAAGAGGCGTCATGATAATGTAGCGAGAAAGATCCATTGGGATATATGCAAGAAAAGAGGACTGGAATGCAGTAAGAAATGATACGAGCATACCCCTGAAGGAGTTTTGGAGAGTGATGATGTAAAGTTGTTGTGTGATGTAAATATCCAGTGTGATAATGTGCTTGAAGCAGGAAGGCAAGATTTAGTCTTGGTAGAAAAGAAGGAACATATGGCAATAATCATTGACATAAAAGTACCAGCGGATGCGAACGTAGCAGAGAAGGAGAAAAAAAAGTAGAAAAGTATCAAGATCTGAAAAGAGAAATAAAAAGACTGTGGAAACTGAAGAAAGTAGAAGTTGTCCTTGTTGCTATTGGAGCTCTGGGATCTGTGACCAAAGGATTTGAAAAGTGGGTTAAAAAGCTTGGGATTCACTGCAACTTAGGAGTACTTCAAAAGACTACGTTGTTGGGAACAGCCAGGATTTTGCGAAAAGTACTGGAGTTTTGAGAAAGAAAATTCTGGTAGCCCATAGTCATTTGTTATGACCCACCTGTCAGCATAGAACTCGGCAATAAGAATAGCCAGACAAAAAAATGTGAAACAAATAATAATATTATTATTAAAAATAATAATAATAATAATAATAATGATAATAATAATAATAATAATAATAATAATAATAATTGCCCTTTGGCATACATAACAACATGGCTCTTTTTGCCTGTGCGTTGTTGTTTTTGTCACCAAACAGGGCAATAACAAATATCCAGTCTGTATTCAATGCTGCAATACCAGACTTAGTGCTAGTACTAAGACATCTCTCCATGTATTGTCAGCTATCAGGCTAGGAGTGGGGAGTGCTGTAGTCATGAGTTGTTGTCATACAACAACAACCGCTTGAGCGATGTGCCTTTCCTCACTTGTTGTGAGGCGCCACTTGCAAGGTTGAAGTGATGTTTCCATTTTTATTTGGTTATTTTATCTCACTCTTGTGGCTACAGTACATGTGCCTGCATTCAACTTTCCTGGCTTGTTGTTGGGCACTGAATGTGGGTTTTTCACCCATCCATCACTAGATGGTGTGTAACCACTCGATAATAATAATAATAATAATAATAATAATAATAAGGATGATACCAGAGAGGTGGCCCTCTGGAAGAACGGTGTTAATACCAATGGCAAGAAATCTGAGTGATGAAAGAACTACCGCCCAATAACATGCCTTAATGCATCGTACAAAATTCTTACAGGATTAGTAGCAAAGTACATAGGAGAACACACTATGATCAATGAGATCTGGGACGAAGGACAGTTTGGAGCAGTGGAAGGGGTGCTAGGACCGGTGGACCAATTTATAATTGATCGATGTATTATGGGAGAATCATCGGAAACTGGCAGTAGCATTTTATGATTACAAAAGAGCCTATGACAGAGTGTATCATGACTGGATGATAAGGGTGTACGAATGGATTGGAATACCGAAAGCTATTATCAGGTTGCTTAAGGAGTTAATGAATACGTGGAGGACGAGATTAGAGATCTGGGACGGCGATAAAATGATGATAAGCAGATAGATTCAAATTATGTCCTGCTTCTTACAAGCAAATAGTTATTCCCCAGTAGAATTCTGTGAAAGCGAGATTCCTGTTTGTGTATTACTCCAGCACACTAGAGCGTACCGAATGGGATAACCAGGAAATCGATTAGTGAAGAGAACACATGGTTTGTTTGTGGATGATTTAAAGGTATACCAAGAAAGTTATAATGCCCTTAAAATCGTAAACGAGATGATAGTTCAAGTTAGCCATGACACCAAAGCTGCTTATGGAGTATCTAAATGTGCAGAGATAGTCTTCGAGAAGGGAAAGATGGTAAGAGGAGAAGGACTCGAAGTACTGGAAGAGATAATGAAGACCATGGATCCGGATGAAACACATGAAATTTACACGGATCTTATACTTTGGTCCGAAGCAATCCTAGAGATGGTGTCTCAATAAAAATAATGGTGGTTGTGCAACCTTTCCACTAATCCTCTAATGGGTGTTAAAATGCAAAATCCGATTAATTAAAATAACGGCGTTAGTGGAACTAGAACTGTCAGTGAAGGCTCCTCTCCCGGCATGTGTTCTCCGGCACAGCAGGGGGGACCCGGTCGGTTTCCTGCTACTGCTAGAATGAAGTGGAGTAAAGAGATGAACAAAGTAGTCATGGAGTGCTTATATTTAAGTAAACCGTTCAATGAAAATGGGAAACCTATTAAAGGTTAAAGGCAAAGAATATTTAGAGAGTAGAGACATGGGGGTATGGTCGACTTAAAGGAGCAACGTGTATGTAATCAAGCAAGAGCCATTAGAACAAATGGGTGGCTGTCTGAATTAGAATTAGAAATGACAAGGAGAAAAGTAGAAGCTCAAGTAGGGGCTAATGTAATTTAGGAAGCTAATAGTGATGGAAGGGCGACTAATGAAATTGAGAAGAATACCTATGAACAAGGGATTATGACTGTGGATATAACAGAAGATTGTGATATGGCTATGAATGACGGTGATACGAATGAAGAGCTAAAGGAAATTATTGATGAATTAAATGAAATCATTATAGAAAAGAAAACAAGCGATGACATTTTTTCTAAAAAGGCTGATAGGAAAGCTATAAGATTTCAAATTGAGAGAGTGAATTCAGCAAACAGGAAGTATGACAGAAAAAACGAAAACGCGAGGATCTTAAAGAAAAGTATAGCGTAAACAGGAAAGGAACTAAGACTGTTATTGAAAACCTCAGACAAAGGCTTCTTGCAAAAAGTGCTAAGATCAAAAAATAATGTGGTGTGCCAGTATTAGAAAGGGAGAAAATGGTTAAATGTAACGGTATAGAACTCCCAAATGGTGAAATTATGAAGGAAGTTGAACAGAACAGATAAACCTACCTCTGAGTAGTAGAACGTGATAAAATCAAAGAGAAAGAGATGGAGGGGAAAATAATAAAGGAGTACAAAAGGAGAATGATTGCAAAATCAAAACTTAATGGGCGGAACAAAATAACAGCAATCAACACATGGGCAGTAGCGATTTTTAGATATGGTGCTGGTGTAATAGATCGGAAACAAAGTGAATTGAAAAGGATAGACACAAAGACTAGGAAAACGATGACAACCTATGGAGTATTACACCCTAAGAGTGATGTTGACAGGTTGTATATGAAGAAGAGAGAAGGTGGAAGAGGGCTGAGTAAGGTGGAGCTTGTAGTCAGAGGGGAAGAAAATAGTTTGGGTTATTACGTTTTAAACCCTGAAAAAATCTAATGCATGGTGTTACTGGGTCGGGTGTGATTATTTCTGAAGGCATGATTACCACAAAAGAATTTGAAAAGCAAAAATGGGTGGAAAAAGAGATGTATGGGTAATTCATCAGAGATTGTACTGAAAATGTTGACAAAGTGAAAATGTAGTATTGGTTAACCAAAAGTGACCCTAAAAGTGAAACGGAGGCTCTTGTAAGTGCTGTCCAAGGACAGGCTATTAGAAAGAAAGTATATGAAGTGTAGAATTGATAAAAGTGACAATTCTATAACGCGCAATCAATGAGAGCTGGAACAAAGAGAAGATTGGTAAGGAAAGGAATCGGATTTGGCTATCTTATTCCCTTTGCTAAGTACTCAATATTTTGTTGGGATTTTAAAAGTTAAAATTGTAATATTATAATAACTCCAGAAGCATGACTGGTGAGGCCTAACATTGCACCAAGAACGTAATAATTTGACTTGAGGGTCATCTGAATCATACGGTTACCGCGACAGGAACCAAGCTAAATTATTTAATAGCCACATATACGTAATACCAAAGTAATATTGTAGTAAGTTAATATTGTAATTCATTAGCATCTAGATTCGAAAAACAGGAAGAAAAAATTCATAAATAATTTTTAGAATGCGTGGGAGGAGAGAAGCAACAGTGCAACATATAGTTAGTGGATGTAAAAGGCTTGCACAAAAAGAGTACAAGTGAAGACACAAGTGAAGAATGTTGCCAAATATGCACATTGGGATCTCTGCAAAAAAATGGACTACAGCATCAAGAAAAGTGGTATGAGCACACTCCCGAAGGGGCTGTAGAAAATGATGATGTCAAACGTCTCTGAAATATCAATATACAGTGTGACAGCATGTAATAGAGGCTAGAAGGCCAGACATTGTCTTAAAATTGATAAGAAAAAGAGAAATTGTATCATTGTGGATAGTGCAGTGCCTGCATATGGAAGGGTAGAAGAAAAGGGAAAAGAAAAAGTTGAAAAATATCAAAACTTAAAAAGAGATGCAGCAAGACTTTGGAAAATGAAGAAAGTTCAAATAGTGCCAGTAGAAATAGAAGCCCACAAAAGTGTAACAAAAGGATTTGAGATGTGGTTTGGAAAGATTGGTATTCCATGCAGTGATTAGAATGAAGGAAAGCATCAGTTGGATAAAAGTTAAGAATGTTTTAGATTTTTAGGCATACAGCGATCTTGATACAAGTACATTACCTGATGCTATCTATTTAGGGTAATAATGGCACTCTAGTAATTATTTCACAAGAGCAAACTAAAACCACACTGATCCAAATCCATAGAAAACCAACGACTACATTGGTTGTCTAATTCAAAGAGATGACATATCTAGATGCTCATTTATAAACCAATGTATATAATCACATGATAAGAAGAAGTACTGTCACACACTTACAAAGGTAATAAAATAATAATATTAAATAATAAAATAATAAAATAATAATAATAATAATAATAATAATAATAATAATAATAAAATGCTCTATTACTTTTAGGGATTTTGATATCACAGGACGGCTACGTCTGTAGAGAAAATTGGGCTCTGCTTCTGAATATTATCCCATTACGTCGCAAAAAGCAGTATAGATTTTCTGTTCAAATATAACTGTAGTTGTAATGCAGTGAATTTATTGGTCAGGTTTTTATTGTCTAAGGTGTCTTTATAATCACTCTTAAATGTATAAATATAAATTTTTATTGCAAAGACTCAGTGAGATGTAAAAAAGTGGTCCAGAAGAATATATAAAAATTAACTTTAACCACTTAAACTGTGGAACTTCTCTGTGTACTTAGTCATCGTGTATCAATTGCAGATCCCAGTTGATAGAGAGATTCTGTACCATGTCAAATAGCAGATATTTTTTATATCTGTCTTATTTCCCTGTTGAAATTATCAACATTTAGAAATCCTTTTGGTTCTTTAGAAATTAGAATATTCCATGATAAAAATGGCCCCAAACCTCTGTGAAAAAATAACTATACTACACATATTTTCATTTATGTCAACAACAAAAAAAATCGTCTTTAACAAACTCTCAAAGGATTCAATGTCGCTCATAATGCTTACTAGCAAAGACATTCCCACAGAAACTAGATCAATGTTATCTGTTTCACCTTTGTGACAATGGAGTGTGAATAAAGAGTTAAATCTTCTTTGCGGCATGATTACTCCTTGCCATGTTTTAATTCGTCCAAGGAGTAAAAAGGTTTTTTTTGTATTGCACACGTTGCTGGGTTTGCAGTTACAAAGTGTACGATGGTCAGCTGCTCAAAGAAGACAGCCTTTGCGTTGGAGAGGGGCGAACTGGACAACTACCATTCGGACGAATATCTTCAAAATCATGGGCACCACAACCAATGTGAGTTTTTGACTCGTAGTGTGGCAACCAAAGATTTTCTGATAAATATTCATTCCTGGGTATCTCAGGACTAGACACAACAACTTTCAAAGTTTTCTTACGATCGGCGTGTACATGATAGATGTACTATTTTTAAAGGAAGAAGAAATTAAGCATCGGCTGGTTGTATTGCACTCGAGAAATGAATGCCGTATGGGGATCTTCGAGTGCTACTCTGGGGAGATGAGCTGGCTGGCTTTCAGCCCTCACAATAAGGTAGCGTTCGCGAAATCCACTTTGGACCTCTATATGGGCTCCTAAAGCCACTCATATCTACATACATACATACGATGGTCAAGAAATTTGGCATTAGACATTTTTCTTCAAATAGATTTTGCAAATAATCCAATAAATTGGCAAAGCACAAAATTGTACTGTTTTAAAAAGCTGCCAAGAATGGACGTTTCAACGTCAGTGTTGTGAACATTGTTGCCAGGCATGTTGAATCGTAAAAGACTTTTATTCTTTTTCAATACCATTGACAAAACCGTTGTGGAAAGAAAAAGCTCTTCCAATGTTGTAAAATTTGAAATAATGTCTGATCTAAACCACCTTTAAGACAGTAAAACAGGCCATTGCTTCAAAATTGACCTTTCGATGCATTATTTCGCAGTGACAGTCTGATGACGATGGGCGTGATCATGACCCTCGACAAACTGAAGAATTGAATAATTTGGTGTGTCTTTTTTCCTTCCACGATTGGGCTCTTTTACCATGCAGTTGATTTTTCATACCGGCGCTGCTAGAACCATACACTGGTAAGACATCGCACATATCTTTCCTTCCTGCAGAGCCCATGACAAGTTTTTTGTAATAGAAAACAGCTTTTGACTAAGGTGAATACCCAAATCCCCAAGAAACTTTCACATTTAGAATAAAACGCAACTAATGTACAACTTTCAAGAATGGTATCCGAAATGTTCTTAGAAGCTTATACTAGTCTGTGGTAGACATGACACATAGGTTGAGTGGATGGGTATGACAATGAATATCTTAGGCCTTTGCATTACGTTTTTTAATCTCTGCACCAACACAAAGCTTTTTTTTTTATCATATTGGATGCTAAATCGTACGTTTGACCTCTACATTTTATTAATGGTAAGTTGCAGTAAAAGAGAATATCTTTTAAGTCCTAAACTATTATCTTACTCTTTGTGTTAGCTAATAGATAAAAAATCAAAAAAGTCTTCATATGTAGTCAATGTCAATCTGTCCATCCAGTGCAGGCAGGAAAAAACTGTTCTTTTTATTACTTGTGTAGGTACATTCGTCATCCATAATTCTATGAAAAAGAGTGTCAATGATGATAGAAACTTTTGGTTCCAGACCTGAACCTGAACTTCTATCGCCGAGGACGAGAAAATGAAGAGTTTTATTATCATATAAAATCTTAATAAAAAAGTGGAGTTATCATGAATTCCGACCCAACAGTATTGGGGACTTTGCCGTGGATTAGTGGTTAGTGCAGTTTCACTGCAGCCAAGATGCTCCTGGTTTGATTCTCCTAGGAACTTTCCTCGTTGGAACTTTACTATTTAAAAGATACTATTGGTTAAAATCAAGAAGAGCATCCGGCCAAAAATCCAATGAAGCTCACAATTTAGGCACAGTTTAAGCTCAGGGACTGGAAAAAAGTAACTTTCCAAACAAGAAAACCCAGAACGAAAAAAAAAATAAAAGAGAAAAAAAATAACGAAAACAACAACATAAAAACAGAATTTAAAGACGACAGCATGGTACGCTTCTCACAAAAGTGCAATTTTTTTTATCTTATTTAGTTTACGAAATATGTTCTTATTTTCGTTTTCTTTATCGGGATACAAAAATTCCGTTGAGAATTCAATCTTCATATTTACTTGCTAGGTCACAGTTGGTATAGAATTTTTACTTTCTACAGAATAAAAGTTTATCTCCATGTCCGGATCTTTTAATGTCCATGGATTCCAAGAAAGCGAGATATCATAAGGATAGCGCTTAAAATAATTGACCAAACATTATCACATTAATATAGTTGTTGAAGATAACAAACCGCTTAATTTGATAACCGAATGATTTGCTTTTGCAAACGAATCTAGTTTTTTCAAAACAGGATGTCAACTGATAGACAAATACCTTTTAGTATATTATTTTCCCATTTAAGTTACAAAAATATCCAACTTGGTATAGATTACATAAGAATCATCAGGCTACATGTAGACCTCTTTTTAGGAATTAAATTTGTCCAAAACAAACTAACAGCAAGGCAAAATAAAATAGGAAAAAAACAAAAAAACCCAATTGAATACATGAATACAAAATTATGTAAAAACAGTTTATTATATAAAATAATATGACATCGTATTAAAATTAAATTAGTTATACTTTCAATAAAACAAAAAGGGAGGAAGGCTACACGCTGAGTAAGAATTACAAATGTAGTTTCCTGTACATCTATTGTTGTGACCCAAAATTGAGAAATTGGAAGGATGGAATTGGACTTTGAATCTGAGAATTCAGTGAGCCATCCAACCCTTTTAACTGTAGTGTAGTTCAAAATTTCTTATTCTTAGTTTGGCTATATATAGGCCTACATGCGGTTTGGATTTCATTTTCACTAACTTAGAGAACTGGGATGAACATAAGCCCCTACTATCGGTTGAAGTTGCAAATGAAATTGTCTTGTCATTGTCTTCATCAGGCATTATAAACAGTCATGATATCGTCCTGATATCGTCATCAAAAGTCTAATTAAGTAAATTTGCCCACTGACAGACATGGCTATATCTACTGATCGTTAAGCCTCAGGAAAAGAAAATGATGCAAATTCCAAATATGAGAGTCTGGAAAACAGATCATCGGAATATAGTAGCAGATGACAACTGTCGTGGCGAGTGTCGTATGAGCTACTAATAGACATGAACTCGTTTATTAGCAATATTCGAGGAAAAAACAAGAAATTTTTTGATTGAGCTAGAAGACCAGGTTGATTCCGGATACCTGTAGCAAAATCAACGTAGATACGATAATAATAATAATAATAATAATAGTAATAATAATAACAGTAGTAATTAAAACAATGAAAAAAAAGAAAATGGAACGAAACATTCCCTGACAAAAGTCATGTTTCGAAACAAAATTCCCGAGATAATGCTACTAGATTCAAGGAAGAAATGCCAAACAATGGTGCTTCTGAAGGAAGTGGAAGGAGATCAGTACAATTGAATGTACCGAACGTCAGCTGAAAATGGACAAATGAGATGAAGGTAAATTTACTGAGAACAGATAACGCAAAAGAAAGAAAGGAAGAGGATTCATGAAAAGAATGAAGAAAGCGTGGGATGAAATTTATGGTGATAACCAGATGAGTGCCCAAACGTTGAGAGACAATGCAGGTAGATTTCGGAAAGAAAAAATCTCTACTCAATCTCATAAAGGTCAGAGATGAAGACAACGTTGACCCGCATGATCTCGACCAGAGAAATGTTGAACAAGTTAGGAACGAAGAGAATAACAACATGATTCAGAATGCTGAGCCAGAAGAAAATGACAATGAATTTGGTCAAAATGGTGAAAGTTTGGAAAACGAAAATGAAAATAACGAAGAAAAAGAGACTATGAATTTGAGAATGAGATTTGAAGATGTACTAGCCTCACTGACGACGACAACGAAAGAGAGTATTGCAAACAGAGAAAGGCTTGTCAAATTGAAAAAAGGGCTTCCAAAAAAGTAAATCGACACTGCAAACACAGTGTTAGAAAAACATCTCACCAACAATGTTGATATCTGTAAAGTGGTAGATGCGGTCTACGCGATGGCAAGGAAATTGGAAGAGAGATGGAGAATAAAAAGATACGGAAAGAGGAAAAAAGAAACAAGTCATCCTAACAAAAAAAGAGGAGGATAAGAAAAAGCGGAAAAGATAAAATCATTGAGGCAGATTTTAGCGTCGGCATCCAATGTAATATACAGGAGGAAGATTAAAAGGAAATGAACCAGAAAGGAAAAGAAAATACTTCAGAAACTGAGAGAAAGATCTGAACTACAATTTTGAAAACAAGAAGAATTAATAGTGTTGAAAGAAAGTATGCTGGATGAATTAAGATACCGACGCACAAAGCTAAAACATGTTAAGAATAGAGATGCAAAGATATGCAACAACAGAATGTTTCAAGAGGATTAAGGGATGTTTTACAGAAAGACACAAGAAAGAAAGCAAACAAAAGGCAAGGTACCTGAAATAGAGAAATTTGAAGAATTTTGCGCTGGTATATGGGAGGATGAAACTTCAACCCCATACAGGAAATGAATGAAAACAAAATAAGAGAAAAAGTCACTGATGTACAATACTTAATAATTGATGAGAAGAAACGTTTTGAGACGGCCAGAAAAGGAAAGAATTGGTCAGCTCCAGGAATTGACAGCATTCAAAATTTCTGGTGGAGAAAACTCATTGTTGCATGGCAACCCATGGTGAGGTGTTTCAACCAATGGATTGAACGGGCTGATGACATACCTATACGGATAACACAGGGATGGACAGTGCTGTTGCAGAAGTCAGAACATTTGAGTAACGAGAGAAATTATATGCCAATTACATGTCTTATTATTTGTTACAAAATATTCACTGGCATGGTAGGAAACTACATGAAGGAACATGCAGATAGAAATAGCATCTGGCGCAGGAGTCAGCTTGGAACATGTTCAGGAGTCTTAGACAATGGCATTATCTATGATCAACTGATCATAGATAATGCCATTGTGGATGAACGAGAGGTTACCAACGAAATGTAGCAGTGGCATTTTATGGTTACCAAAAGACGTACGACATGCTCGGACATGACTGGATTATCAGAGTGTAAAGATAGATGAAAGTGCCAGAAAGTATTATCACTGTCATGGAAAACTAAATTAGAAGTTACAAAGAATGGGAAACCATCAAGAGCCGTATTATAAATTCTAAGAAAGGGTTTTTGCAAGGTGACGGTTTCTCGCCTATTGGATTTTGTCTGACAGACGTTCCAGTGGCAATGCTGATTGAGGAAACAGATGGCTACAACATGGGAAACAAAGACGGAGAAAGAGTAAAAAGAACACATAGTCTTTTTATTGATGATTTGAAGATCTGCCAAGAAAACCACCAAAAACTCCAGACTGCCCACGAGATGACAGTAAATGGGAGTATGGACACTGGAGCTTGCTATCGAATAAACAAATGTGCAGAAAAAGTCTTCAAAAGGGGGAAAGTGGTCAAAAGAGATGGGTTGACAGTGTTGGAAGAAAAGATGGACGCGTTTGACCCAGACAAAAACGAAATTTACAAATTTCTGGGGTGTGAACAAGCGGATAAAATCGATGTAAAAAAAGTAATGGAGAGAGAGTGAAGAAAGAAATCCGAAAGAGGATGGACCACCTAATATAACTTAACCCAAATGATCAAAACTTGATGAAAGTTATAAATTGCCGTGTAATACCAGTGGCAGGGTATGTGATGAATGTAGTTTATCTTGGAAAAGAAGAAATAGAGGAACTAGATAAAATTTTAAAAAGTATTCTGCGGAGAGAAGGTTTCTATGGAAGACAAACAAGTCAATGAAAGATTATACGCAAAAAGATGTGATGGTGGAAGAGGACTTAAAAGTTTCAAAGACTTGTATGACGAGACCAAAACAAGAGTAGCATGTTATATGGCAACATCGACTGACAAATGGATTAGGGTAGTGTGAAATCATGAAATAAACAAAGAGCATTCATTATTAGAGAGAGATGCGGAAGCAGCAGTGAAAAGGTTGGCTGTAGATGTAAAAAGCTTGCAGGATCAGAATACGTGTAACGACACAACAATGCACTCAAAGTTTTGGCAGTCAAATGGGCAATGGAGAAAGGATTACTTCCAGAAGGAACGAAGTGGTACACCCAGAGATGGAAAGAAGTTAAAGTGTTAGAGAATGAAGGCAAGAAGCTGTATTGGAATTGGGAGCACCGAATGAGAACCAACTGCACTGCGAGGAGACTAGATCTTACCTTAGAAGACGGAGAGAAGAAAACAATTTTTTGCTGGCCGATATGGCATGTCCAAACGAAATGAACAGACGCACCAAACGAGAAGAAAAGGTTAAGAAACACGAACCATTATGTTTTGAGATACGTGAAAGACGGGAAGATTATAATGTGAAAGTGGTTCCAATGGTTGTTGGATCTCTCGGTGAAGGAATGAAATAATTGAGAACGGACATTTAAAAACATCTTTGATTTCGATAACACAGGGGAACAATTTTTGGGGTCTTTCATGTTTTCTTTACAAATAAAAGTGTTTCTGAACCAATTTTCGTGCTGAATCCAAAAATGATATCCATTTGTTCAAATCATTTCTAGTTTTCTCTGCCCATGCTACACCTAGTTTTCATCAAAAATTCTGCTTTAGCATTGGGAAAAACTTTCTTCTGGTCATGGTATGTCCTTTCAAACCAATAAAGAGGGCTAAAATGTGATCGTTGCCATTCTTCTTCATCTAATTGATGCTGATATTCTGATTGAATCAAAATTGACTTCTGGATTTCTTTGGTTCCTCGTTAATCCTTTCATGGGGCCATTCACATAGTATGCAAGCAGTTTTCCCTATTATCGCTAATTGGCTGAGTATTTACAACAAGGTGACATTTCAGTCAGTCAGTCATTCAGTTGCATTTTTTGTGGTTTCCTGTTTCCACTTGAGATCTGAGAAGAGATGGATCGGTTGTGTTAGTGTGACAGCTGTCAACAGAGTTTGTTCTTGAGAGGCTATTTTGGCAACATAATACAAATACNAATGCAAATACTCTTTTGTCAGTGGTCTTCAGCAATTTGTGAATAGTTTGCTGCTTGAAATTATTCAGCAATTTATTTGTGATGCAGATTGAATATGGCAATCAGACGAAGGAGGTGTAAAAACGACCCAAATTCTTTCTGTTATATTTGTGGACAATTCACGTTTCCATCTCAAAGAAAGCCGATCTCGTATTTCGTTAAAAAGCATATCTGGCATACTTTGGTGTTCTGCTTGCTGATCAGGACAAAAACTGGGCTCCACACAAAGTTTGCAATTCCTTTGTTACCAGATTACGTCAATGGACAGAAGGCAAACGATCTCTTAATTTTGGAGTGCCAATGGTTTAGCGAGAGCCAACAAATCATGTTGATGATTGTTATTTTTGTGAGGTAAAGACATTTGTATATAGTGCCAAAAATAGGCATAAAAGGTGGCAGAAGAACAATGCTCCAAAGAAATTAAAATACAAATTTTTGGTGATGATGTCATCAAACGATCGGTGACATCATCATATTTATTGGCCATTGGAATTTGGCGATTTTAGCCAAAATATTTAAATAGCAGAATGAACCATATTTTTGTACAGAATGACCCTGAAATGAATCTGATCACTTTTGAATGCATTTTTCAATGAATGATGAAAAAGAATGATGCCATCAATTTCACAGTCAAAAAAATCACATGTTGCCCGAGTGCCAACTTTGACCAAAAGTCCAGTGACAAAATGGCCATAAACTTGGACTGAGTCATCACATACGTTTGAAAATTGCAGTAAAACTGTAAAAATAGCCTCGATAAAAGTCAAAAAGCTTTGAGTTCACAGCTGGTTCCATTTAGAAAATATTCGGGAGAAAACCGAGACGGTGGTGCCAACCACCATACGAAATAGGGTTGAGTAAAACAAAAGGAATCCTATTCCGCAGAAACTAGACGTGGTGAAAACAAATGGATATCATTTTTGGATTCAGCACGAAAAATCGCTCCAGAAACACTTTTATTTCTAAAGAAAACATGAGAGTCCCAAAAAATTGTTGCCCTGTGTAATGAGAAAGAACTCCAAGCATTATTGAGAGAAATCCAAAAGACAGTACTTTGGGAAAGTGAATCAATCATTAGAAAAGTGTTGGCGGGACTACTTTCTTCAGGTGTCTTATGTAAACCTAACAAAAATTGGTAGCTCAAGCAATCCAGGGCTGCTTAGGGTAGTAAATTGGTCGGATTGTTACCCATAACCTACCGTGAGCAGGATTGGATGATAATGGCTGGCTTTATTATTTTCATTAGTATCTTATAATTTGATATATAGGATGGAAATTATATTGTTAGTTAATCCAAGAGTAATAATAATAATCATAATAATTGTCCTGAGTATTGACGTTAAACTGCATCCGGTTCTGGAGTCCCGACGTGAGAGAACGATGTCATTTTGCCACAACTACCTCTAGGTCATCCTTGAGCAAGGTGTAGTACCTGCTAGCTCTCCTCGAGACCAAGAAGTACCGGTTTGTCATCCAACAGGGGCTAGTCAGTCTCTTTAGCCTTGGTTGGTAACCCAACTAGTGATGCTGTTCCGATAAAAACATCGGTGGTTGTGCATCTTAAAACAAAACACCTTTTAAAAGCCATATCAATCAAATAGTTGAAAACAACTGCATGGATGAGTCTGGGACTTCATGTGAAGGTCCCTTGCCCGGCAGGTGTCCCCTGGCACAGCGGTGGGGAACCGATGGCCATTCTACGACTGCCAGAATGGGATGAAATACAAAGTTATAATTTGCTATTGTAAAGTGTTTTTTTAAGAAGACTGTTTGATGAACAGTGAAGACCTATTAGAGGATAAAAAAGGCAAGAACGTAACTCAACAAAGATTGTATGATCAAGCAAGAATGATAAAATTAAATGGGTGATCTTCGGATTTTTTTTAATAATGGAGAAATGAGGGGTATTGAGAGATAGAATTGCAGCAGAAAAAGATGGTGTGATGGAAGAGATGATTGAAAATGAGGAATTGATAGAGATGTCAGAAGAGGATAAAGAAACCTTAGACAAAATCAATAAAATTATAAGTGACCATTAAGACGAAAAAGGTAGCGGCTTCAAACGAGTTGATCGGAAAAAGTTGAAAGAGCATGTACAGAAGGTGAATAGAGTTTTGTCTACTGTTAGAACTGATAACCTCACTGAGAGAAAAAGCTTAATTAAAGATTGCTCTATTCTCCATGGCCGGGAGGTAGGCCTAAAGCTTTTAGAACACGAAATGCTAGTAAAGAACAGTGATGGAAGCGAAGGATCGAAGACTTGATCAATGAAATAAGATGATATAAGCAAGAGGCTAGGAAAATACAGAAATAGAACGCAACTAAGGTAAACAAAGGCCAAGTGAAAATATGATTTGAATGTTCGACACAAAATTCAAAATTTAAACAATAATATAAACAGCTCCTTTAATAAAATATTTATCTTCGTTAATCTTGAATAAGATGATCATTAATGATGACTCAAACTTAAACAAAATGAAACCAGAAGTTGAAACTGATATTAATATGGTTACTTATAAAGAACTTTCTTCTTTTAATAAAGGATGTGTGTACAAAAGCATACAGTTGCCTGTTTTAAACGAGCAAATGGATGTCTGTAATCCTGTAAATAAATATGCTGTAACATTTAAATAAAAGGAGCTGGTGAAGAAACATTTACTGCTAGGTAGAAGTTGTAAAAACAAAGATTAAACTATACATGGCTATAGTTGTTTCAACAGCATTGTATGCTAGTGAAACATGGAAGACCACCAAGAGAATAGAAAGAAAACTGGATGCTTTCCACACACGAAACTTGAGAAGAATTCTTGGAATTACATGGAGGGACAGGGTCACCAATGAAGAAATTTATAGACGAACAGAGCAAAGGCAATTACACAAGAAAGTAGAAGAGAGACGATGGAGACTTGCAGGACATGTGCTCAGATTACCACCCAGCAGATATGCNTAGTTGTTTCAACAGCATTGTATGCTAGTGAAACATGGAAGACCACCAAGAGAATAGAAAGAAAACTGGATGCTTTCCACACACGAAACTTGAGAAGAATTCTTGGAATTACATGGAGGGACAGGGTCACCAATGAAGAAATTTATAGACGAACAGAGCAAGGGCAATTACACAAGAAAGTAGAAGAGAGACGATGGAGACTTGCAGGACATGTGCTCAGATTACCACCCAGCAGATATGCGAAGCAAGTAATGAAATGGAAACCTGTAGATGGAAGCAGACGAAGAGGCAGACCTGTGAGAACGTGGCAAGCTACATTCAGGAGTGATGTGACTATACGAGGGCTGTCTCCCAGAACCGCTCAAGCCGTAGCTGACGACCGTAGGCGATGGAGAAGTCTTGCTGCCCGATATCCTGAACGGGATTGGAGGACCTAAGGTCTAAGGTAAGGTAAGAAGTTGGAAATTTGCAAAAACTATGTTCTACATCCTTTGAGTTGATGCATAAATAAATCGAAAATAATTGTGACTTGAAGGTCAGTTAATCGTGGAGATAATGAAGGAACGCAAGTGACTTGTTTACTTTGAATGGTTGAGGAATCAAACATGGTGGAAAAGATTAAACAGCAAATAAAAAATAACAAAAGTTACCATGTGGTTAAAATTCATATGTCAATGAAGGTCATGACAAAAAAATTGTTTGAGCTTTTTTTTACCGTACCTTTCACTTTTCCATCCAGCCATCTGAAGCATTAAAGTCTGGAAATTAAGTTCCTTTGTGTAAAAGCATTCTTTTTCTATATTCAATGCTTATCAAAGGGTGTTGGTTGACTTCTTTGTAACGAAAACCAAAACAAACAGCTTTGTCATCTCAGAAAAAAACCCACAACGATTCTAATTTTGTGTAGTGTTTTTTTCGGAAAATTTTCAGAAATAGTGGAAATGAAAGCAATTTTTGCTTGAGATAGAGGCTTCACTGTATATACATGTGTATGTATATATATATATATATATATATATGATATTATATAAAATATAATATATATACTACAAAATATATATACTGTCTTTTTTCTATTGAAACTGGTAATAGTAGAATATTACAAGATCATTTTTAGCATCTACTTGTTTCCCTTGCTTTTGTGTTTGGTTTGACCAGTACCTGGTTTTCTTCTCGCTCTTTATTCAAAATGTTTAATAACTTATTGCTAGGTTTTTTCGTTGTCCTTGATTATACCTTGAGTTAATGTATTCCTCATTTTTCCTTTCCAAATGGATCCCTTGACCCCTATGCCAGCCTAAAGCTTTTGACATTAGGTCAAAATTTCCTAACAAAACGTCTTTTTATTGTCATGGGAAGACAAACATATGTTCATAGCAAAACCCAGTATTTTGGTCACACAACCCTATTATATCTGCCTGGACCTTTGATCTTTGAACTATGAACTATATTTTTGAAGTTTGAACTATAATTTTTAATCGGTCAGACAACATGGGACTCTGACATGGTATTCATCCAAACGTGTATAAGCTGAAACTTTGTGAGAAAAAAATTCTAATTTTACTCCATTTTATCCAGTCAAGTTGTTATAAATTGCTGTGTGAAAAGGAGTAGCCACTAAAAGGGGGAATCTGGGGCTCCTTCTGGATCCACACAAGCCATCCCCATTCCGCCCAATAATTTTGACCCTATACGTGTTAAGCAGGTTGGCGAATGATTACTAGTCTACTCGTAATATGCTGTCATCTAAAAATGAATCACTAGACTATACTCGTTTCATATGATTTGTATAACTAAACCTCAGAGAAAAAATAGATTTTTTGCTAACTTTTCTTAACCCATCTTTGCCCAAGTTACAAACTACAATTCATTTATGGCCAATTTTGTAACTTTAGCTGATATATGAAGCATGACATACCTGTTTTGGAAAGTATCATTTTATTATTCAAATATTTGCAAAAATAGGTGCGTCAGTCTAAACTGACGCTGAGCACGTATGGGTACAGTTTTTTTGCCTGTACGTTACTACTCACTTGGGCAATTCTTTTTTGTTTGGCTAATCATACTATATTCCAACTGCTTGTTTGTTGTGGGGATATTGTTAAATATGTAAAATTAGGCAATTAAGTCTCCTTGAACAATGAAATTGTGTAATGCCTTTCACAATTGCCCCACTTGTGCAATTATTGCTGTGATCATTTTGTTTATCCTCCTTCTAAGCCAGCTTATGATTGGAAGCAATTACTTTACGAAAAAAGCAACCAACTACCAATTAGCAAAGGAGCAGCACAAGACTGTTGTTGAACAGCATAGCTACCTTAGCATAGTATTCTTGTTTAGAGTAGGCTGACTGTCTGTTGATATATCAAAATGGCTACTGATAGAAATATTGTGAAATGTAATAAAACGAAAATGAATGTTGACGAAGCACTGAGTTTTCTGGAGGATTTACCCGATGAGTATTATTCTGATGATGAGGGGCGTGTGGAAGATCAACAGAAATCCATGGACTTGTATATAGAACCACCAATCAATGCATTCAGCTCCGAAAGTGATGTTGATTCTGGAGACGAGGACAATTTTACTCTGAACAACTTAAGCAGAAACCAACTACTGTCATCTACTGTACTTGAAATTAGCACACGAAAAGGAAAAGTTGTTTACGGAGAAGAAATTGATGAAGAGAGCACAGCCGATTCTGAGAGTGAGCCAGCACCACAGAAAAAGGCAAGAAAGCAAAAAGTGAAGCCCTACCAACCAGCATGGAAGATAGAAGACCTCCCTCCAAACCATAATAAGAACACCCCATGGGCATTGTTACCACATTTGCTAGATACAACAGATTCTCCTGCAACCCTGTTTGATAGGTTTTTCACTGAGGATGTCCTGCTTGCAATCTGTCAGTAAAGCAACAAGTATGCAATTTCAAAGGGTCATTCACTGCAATTTGACAATGATGAATTGACAGTATTCCTTGGAATTCTTTGGCTATGTTCAGTTGCCAAGAAGACGTATGTTTTGGTCTGCTTCCGAGGACTGTCATAATGTTGCACTTTCCATGTCAATGACAAGAAATCGATTTGAGGACATTTTGAGATTCTTGCATGTAGCAGATAATACTTCTTTGGACATGCAGGACAAGTTTGCCAAGTTACGCCCACTGCTTGATGCTATTAACAAGCAGTGTTTAGAGACCTTTCTCTCAGAGCAAACAATTTCCATTGATGAATCTATGGTTCCATATTTCGGTAAGCATGGTGCTGAGCAAAATATTCACGGAAAACTAATTAAATTCGGTTCTAAGATGTGGGTGCAGCTACTCCTGGCGGAAATGCAATACAGTTTTACCCTTATCAAGGCACTGGTATGACAGACCACTCACTTGGACTAGGTGGGTCAGTTGTTATGAATTTGACAGCATGCTTACCACGTCACGACGGATTCAAGCATCACATTGTTTTTGACAATTTCTTCACTAGCCTTTCTTTGCACCATCATTTGTCAGAGAATGGATTTTCAGGCAAAGGTACTTTACGAAACAACCGATGCATGAAAGCACCCTTGACATTCGTGAAGGAAATGGAGAAACTGCAACGTGGATCTTTTGATGTTGCTTTTGATACCAGGTCTGACAATGCTGTTTCATGTTGAAAAGACAACAAAGTTGTAACTGTGGCATCAACATTTGTTTGAGCTGAGAAACACGCGAAAGCCACAAGATATAATCGCACCGAGCATTGCAAAATAGAAATCAATCAGCCTTTCATGATTCGACATTATAAGAAAGGCATGGGCGGCGTTGATTGTCTTGTTCAAAATCTGATGTGCTACATGATCAATATTCGCAGCAAAAAGTGATGTTGCCCAATGTTCCGATTTTGTGTGGATCTTGCTGTCAACAATGCCTTCCAGCTACATAAAGTGTAGGTTCATACTCCAGGTCAACCTACTCTTGATCTGCTCGGTTTTTAGACGTGCAGTACCTGCAACACTCCTCTCACCAGCGTCACGCACGGAACTTGCAAAGCCCTTTCTCCAGCCCCGATTAGCTCGTAAGGTGCAAGACGACATAAGATCTGATCGAAAAGACTGCTGGATCATCAAAGGAACACAGCGAAGATGTGCTCTCAAGGATAGCACAACAGTGTACTATTGTGAAAACTATAATGTAGGACTCCATCCAGTTGCCATACGTTTTTTCATATGTAGTTTTTTTTCATAAGAAAGTTTGGCTTGGATGTCAGACTAACTATTTATTTGCTGCATATTTGCCTTCTTTATTAGTGAAATAAACTTTATTTTGCTGATGAAAGTATGCTCATTACTTTTATTTCTGCCTTGCAAAGTGTTGTCATACATAGTAAGGACAAATAAATCACATTGACATGGAAAGAAATTCAAAATTGAATAGAAAGTTAACTAACCCATATTAAAAAACTTGTACCCATACATGCCCAGCGTCAGTTTAAACTGACGGTAGTACACTTGCTCATATGTACAATACCAAACTACATCAGAGTCAATCAAATGCTCCTTGGAACTATGAAAGAATGTGCCAGACTGATCATAATGCCCAAATGGGTTGGTGTTCAGCAATTTAGAAATTTTGGGCATTTTAAACCTCACAAAATGTAAAATGGCATTTTCTTACAATTTAGAGGAAAAATCGGTCGCCGAGCAGGTTGTGTATGCGTAATGAGCTAGTTCGTGCATACACAGTGCTAGAAACTTCTGAGATCCCTTTGGGACATTAACATTCCAGATATAGTTTTATACTCTTTAGAATTTTCTGTTTGATCTAGCGTCAGTTTAAACTGACGCTGGACAAATATGGGTTAAGGTGTATTAAAGGAATTTTTGCATATAGATTAAAAAACTAAAAAGTATTTGTTTGATTTTTGTGTCGAAAGAAAAAAAAATCACATTCAACGTTTTGATTCTTGTGACAGGGATACTTGGATACCATTCCTTGTTTCTATCTAATAATATTCAAAATGAAGCTAATAAAATATCGCGTGCATAAACGTAAGACAACTTTGTTTTTATTTCTCGTCCTTCAAACAACAAACTACATCAAAGATACGCAAATAATGTTTACTAGAAATTCCTCTACCAGTTGATTTGTAGTTGGATGTGGCAATGGAAATCTTTATTCTGAAATGGAACTACAAACAAACTTTTGCAGGAGTGTACTTGTACTGTGGTCTCCATACGAATCATTCAATCAATAACCCCAAATGCGAGAACGTACATACTGCTTAAACTATGCCACAAGAGGCTTTTTGTCATTATTTGAATAATTATATGTTAATCTGAAAATACTCCACCCGCTCAATACATTTGACACTTCCTCAGGGTATTTCAGTGCACCCGCAGATCCAAACACTTGCAATAAATAGAAACACGTTGAAAATCAGACGCCAGGAAAGGACAAAATACAAAAAAAACACAAAAATTTCCAAAAAACGTTTGTCAACTTAATAAAGTACGAGTGCACATAAAAATGTTATAAAGTTGACTTTTCAAAGATTCAAGACATCAATATCTAGTATAAGTAAATACAAATTACAAATAACAAAAGATATATCTAATATGTAAGTATAAAGCTTGATTGTACTCTCAATTTTTATATATTGTTTTTTGCAGATACCTTATTTTATTTTACACTAGTGCTTGGGTAGTAATTTACTGCAAGGGAGTAATCACCTCATCATCATCATAATTATCATTTGTTCCATTATTTTGTATTTTATCGAAAACTAATATTATGAAAATAATATACAGGCATCTTTATATCTTAAGATAATTTACTTTCTGTTATTTCCCAACATGAGTTATAACTAACATCCAAGATTAGACGAAACTTTTATGTTTAGTTGTCTGTTCCTATGATAAATTACTTTTTCAAATTAGGTGGCACTAACTAGTGTTAGTCTAAAATCAAATCCCTCTCTCTCATACAATTTGTACCAGTTACTTTCCGTCCCTTTTCTCGCTCTTCGGAAACAATCTGTAAGAGAAGACCAAATTCAAAAAGATGAAGGGCTTTCACAGGCGACTAATACGGAAAGGGCATCTGGGTATTTAGTTTGGCCAAGAGGGTTCATCACTGTGACTACTAATATGAAAAAGCGTTTTCTAAACGAGACAAACAGATGATTGACTACCTACACCTAATGTATGGTATCAAAAGGTGCAAAGCAGACTGATATCTAACAAGAACTTTTGAACAGTCTCTAGCCTATAGGAAATGAACTCACAGTAGTACCAATTAGAGAAGTGGCCAGAATTGGACCAAGTGCCTCAACATGAGTTTCTGCCTTCTCCATTTGATTTCGTGCAAGTTGTCCTTCAGTAAGAGATAATGAACCACATTAAAACAAGAGTCAGGAAGGGAAGGACAACCAACAACCTGGATCGTTGGGAATTTGAAGACAGTGTTGCCTATCGTTGTGGAGAACCTACAAAAATCATGCATCGCGTACTTCAAGACTGCAAGCCAGGCTCAAGTTGTTCCAAAGGAAATTTTGTAGAAGCATATTTTACCACTCACCAGTGGACTCAGTGGTAAAGTGAAAAGATATGATCACAAGTGTGCTTGGCGTCTCAGTGCTTTAAACAAGTAACTCAAAATAGGAAACGTCACTTCTATCATGCACAACTAAAAAACATATCCTTAATTGACTTACATTCATTTCGTTTACAGTATAAATGGTCTTAACTGAAATATCTTGACATAATACACTCAAAGCTTTACTTATTAATACAGTTCAGTTCCACATAACTTTTACTGATTATCTAACACTAATTGGAAAGAAAGAGGCAAAATACTGCAAGTAAATGCGGTGGATTAAGAAAGAGATATGAAGACCATAGTGGTTCAGCTACTTGTGCCAGAAATAGACAAATGTAGCACAGCATGGTAACTATGTCTCATGATATGTTACCTCAGAAAAAGAGAACTTAGAAATCAACCTTCCCCCTCAAGGAACAAGATTTGGAAATTGTGCTCTAATTAACTTTACCTTAAAACTCTATTGATGTTTTAAGGTTGATGTTAATTTTAATAGAGCTTTTAGATGGCTCAATTTTTTGAATAAAAAATTCATTTGTGATGTCTCTTACATTTTATGTCAGAATTTCGTGAGAACATTAGTTGTTTGTATTTGATTAAATAAGTTGTGCTTTTTATTTTTATTGCCTGTATTTGCTTTAATTTTGTTTTCAACTAATTCTTCTTCCTACTTATAGCTTTATTTCACTTTCAGTACGGCGTCGCTGCAACAGTCAATCTAATCCAAGATGCTCGATCCAGGACTTCATCTTCTTCTGCCCCAACTCCCTTTACGTTCTACCAGATGCATTCTATCTATCTTAGCTTGTGGCGTTCTATCCTTCTCCTGCCAGTTGGTCCTATTTCCATTATTCTCCGGCAATGTTTACAACTAATTGGTTTCAAAATTTAGTTACTTTATTTTATTGATGAGTGATAAATCATTCCCTGATTAACCGCGTTAATTTTATTGTGCGTTGTTTACATTGGTGTTAATTAAGCGGAAAGATAATTTCCTAAAGTGAGGTATTGATGTTGGTTTTAAACACAAAAAAATTGGTTTTCAGAGTACGATCAAGCTATTAGATACTGTTTAATTGAACAGTATATTCTTGTCATTCGCAAAAGATGCGATACCTGTCGTTACCCAAAAGGATAAATGTATTCTTGAGTTAACTACTAACATCATAGACAATTGAGTGTAAAGTGCTTGCGTGCTTAACACAGATGCATCTGTCTACAAATTACAAATTACACAAACAAACATTAATTTTGCCACACAAACACATAATTACAGTGCTTTTTGTTAAAAAAAACCTTCGGAAGATGGAATTCCTGAGGATTTTCAAATAATTAATCCAAAAATATGATTTTAAAAAAGAGCCTTTGAAAAAGTACATAGAACTGTTCTTGGGAAACGACTACATATTTAATATAAGTCACAATAAATGAGGAAATCTGCCTTGAAAATACATTTTACATTTCGAGGCTTAGAAAATACAACCATCTTCAAGCAAGAGTTTGCTTTATTGCACATCAATTTCATCGACCACTTTTAAGGACTTTCATCTTAACCAAACCTGTAAAGCAGAGTTACTTTTCTTATTTGATATTTTTTTGGATTTTTTTATTCTTTTATATTTATGGATTTTTTCGCTCTCCCAACTCTATCTCTGAAAACATGTACAAACTCTGAAGTATGCCACTTATAAAGTATAAACTATGTGGGCACAGTACTTCAACGAGGTGGTCGGAGTGCGTACTACGAAGCTGCTGCATGGTAATCTGTGTATTTAATCACTTAGACACTAGTACACGTAAATCTACTTTTAAAATTTGTATCACTTGGTAAGTATTCATAGTAAAATAATTTCTCTTTCAAAGTTTTCTGTTACAGATGATGTGCAGCGTAAACAACAGGCGGTCTTTTCTCAATTGACTTTGCTTGGTTATGATGTTCTTATTTCGTAATTTTTTGCTGTTAGATATTCTTAAACTAGTGATCAAATCATTGAAAGGAATTGGATGATGTAAGAAAAAACTGACAATATTTCACCTTTAATAAACTATTGTTTCAAAATTATCGGGTTGCAACTTGTTATAAGTTTTTTTTCATGTTCAGTTTGTTGTCAGTCCTGATGATTTTGATAACCATACATTAAGATTCGAATGAAAATTTGACTTGCGTTTAGTATGGACCTATTGAAATGCCATTGAAGCGAATTTTAAAGTCTTAAATAGCCCTTGTGCATCAGCGATTAGACGTTCGACCACTAACAAACTTTTATCTGGACTCAGCAATTCTGTGTGACTGGTTGTAGCTAAGTCTGGAAGCAAAACACCAGCTATATTTACAAAGAATTGTCCAGAGTACAAAGACCTTTTCTACTTTAGACGGTACCTGGAGAGCGACTAATCTGCATGAGCTGCTTACAAGCCTTCAGAGAGCTTTCCTTACGATTTAGCTTTCGTGCAATTTCACAATCTCCTTTTTGCCAACACTTAAAGTAATTGAATCTTAAAGAGCAATCCCAATCCTTTTCACCTCGTAAAGTAGAAGTAAGGCTTCCAGAATATCAAAAAATGTTTACAAAAATATATGCAAGTAGACTTACACGTCTCGACAAGTATTTACAATACATTATTCTAAAGGAAGAAATAAAATTAAACTCAGTTTGTTTACTTCCAATATGAGGTAGGTTAGAATCCAGTTCGTTACTCGCCTCTTTTTCACTTCTCTTAGCTTTTCTGAATTTTTTTCTCATTACCTTTTTCTAATTTTAAAACTAAATTGTTATCAAGTTATTCTTGCCTTATCCTGATCCTTATGGGAATTTCATCCTTTGCGATGTAATTAATGGAGTAATTTTGTACAAAGTAAACATGTTATAGGATTATTTCAATAGATACAGATTTGAGATGGGTTTGTTTGCTGTTGATCAGTTGGAATGAAGGAGTTTGATTTTCTAATTTCTAATCCTTCTAGAATTTCTTAAGCTGTGGTTGTTTTGAGGTAAACTTTTAATAAGATCTCGGCTTCTTGTTCTTTAATGGTGTTTTTCCGGATTGAAGGAAATTCTCAAAATGTCATTCCTATGACCTCTTCTTTATTTGTTTATTAATAGAAACGTGGTGTTCTTCAAAAGTGTTTTCTTACTGAAAAAGGTGTACATAAAAGTACTCCCCTGTTGTATTTTCCTGATTGTCTATTACTATTACACTTTTTCAAAACTTTGAAATAACATCTTTGAAATTCTGATGGTTGTAATTTGTAGACTTTTAAAAGCACATTGTCTTTTTTTACTCTACTTTGTTCTAATAAAACTTTGAACAGCTGCATCTGATCGTGGTGGCAATATTCTAGTTGTTTATAACAGCGAATGCTTTTTTTAACACAAACCACAAATACCTTTTGGCATAAAAGCTGCCTTGCTTTTGATGGTATGATATTCTTCATACTCGGTTTTGACAGTTCCATTTATAAGTAGATTTAGCCAATGCGTTTTCTTCTTACACAGTAATGACAGGTTTCTGTACATAAAATCTTCATAACAGATTTGTTTCTGTCCATTCCACAAGCATGGTTAAATCTTTGACATAGTGATCCTGACCTGTCTTTGCAAACTAAAAAAAGCAAAATACCAATATGAAACTTTTTGGGACAAAAAAATAAACTAAATAATAACTAATACAACAACAGGATTCTGTACAATAAACCTTCATAACAGGTTTGTTTTCTACTCTACTAGCGTGGTTAAATCTTTGACATAGTGATCCGGTCCTGTCGTTGAAAATTACAAAAACCCTACAAAAACCAATTTCGATACATTTGAAAAAACTATGACCTAAAAAAGCACTCAGACTGCACACTTTCTGAGTGTTTTCCAAGTTTTCATTTTGTTTATTTAAGTGCAATTAGTGTGAATAAATTATTACTAAAAAAAACAGCAGCCTTTAAGGTAGTTTGTTTCTGACTCAATGGTCCAACGTTATAAAAAATTGCCACGGAATTATGACACTAAAGCTACTGCAAAATTTGATGCCAAAAAGATGGACTGCTTTCCCTACTAGACAGGTATAGGAAGAAAACAAATAGATTGAAATCTGAGAGTTTTTTGGGATTTTAGGGTGCTTTAAAAGCAAAATAACAAATGAATATTCACTAGTTATAGGAAAACATTATCCTGGTGCAGTAAGCATATGCTTACCAAAGGAGACATAAGGCAATCCTTTGGTCCACTAGCCTCTAGGTCACCCTTGAGCAAGATGTACCACCTACTTAGCTCCCAGCACTGGGTGACGTCTGAAGAGGGTCAACAACTTTTCAGTATTGTATGAAAGCAGAGGAGCTAATATCAGGTCAATGGTTTCATACAAATCCCGGAAAGCAGTTTTATACAAGCTATGATATCACTGGTTGGCAACCAAGCCCGTAGAGGTCATTGCTGGGATCCATAGTTCTGGGGGCCCCATTGGATTCTATTTGTCTCCAGGTATCACCATGAATATGCAAAGCAAGGAATTTTCAGATCTTGGCAAACGGGGAATGGAGACTACAAAACGTCAAAACTGTGCAGCCCTGTGTGGTGATTGCGAGATGGCAGACAATCTATCACCGTCATCCAGGGACTGCTACAATATTGGAAACTGGAATGTCAGACTTCTGTATCAACAAGGAAAGCTGACGTGTGTAATTCAAGAAATGGCAAAATTAAATCTGGATTTCCTAAGGATAGCAGAAACTTTCTGACCAGACGAAGGTGAATTTCAGAGTACTATACCAACATTGAATGAAGCTTACAAAGTAATTTATTCTGGAGGGAAGAAACACAGAATAAGAGTGGCGGTTATAATAAACAGGGAAGTTGCAAAGACAGTCTTATCCTATGCTACAATATCAGAACGAATAATCTGTCTGAAACTACGAACAAAGCATCATAACATGGTGATTATCCAAATATATGCACCGAATGAAAATGCGGAGGAGACTGAAAAAGCGCAGTTCTATGAAGAGCTAAGGGAAACAGTCAAGGAACATAAAAAATCAAGAGATTAATTGATTGTAATGGGAGACTTCAATGCTAAACTCGGCATGACAAAAGAAAAGAAAGTAGTAGGTCCTTATGGGATGGGTGATAGAAATGAAAATGGAGAACTGCTGATTGATTTTTGCAAAGAAGAAGAAATGGTTGTAACGAATACGTGGTATGAGCAAAGACATAAAAATAGATATACATGGGTGTCACCTGATGAGCAATCAAAGAACCAAATAGCCTTTATATTAATGTCTCATAGATATAGGAATAGCGTGAAAAATGTCAGACCTAGTGTAGACTGTGGGTCAGACCATAATTTAGTAATTGCTAAACTTGAAGCAAAACTGAAAAAGATCGGAACGAGTAAAAGAGTACCAAGGTGGAATAGAGAGGATATCCTCTCATTGAATAAAAAAGAAAAGTTTAAGAAGTCCTTAGATAGTCAGGCATCACAGTGTAAAGAGAATGTAGATGACAACTTCAGTCAATGGAAAAAGTTGCAGTCTTGCATGAAAAAGGTTGAAGAAGAAGTAATCTCCGGTATAGATTCATAGCCAACGGAGGTACTAAAACCCAATATTCCATTTTAATAACTTTTGTTTTTTGATTGAAGTTATTTTACTACAGATAAATGTTTACGACTTGAGTTAAATCAAAATGCTTTTTCGTCAGTTGCTCAACAATTTGTTGGGATGAAAGGGTTTTAGTCAAATTCAAAAACTAATTATTATTAATTAATAAATTTATTTGTTTACCAATTCGTTTATTACTATTTGGTTACTATTATTATTATCACTACAATTCTTTTTTTACCAACAGGAGTAAGTCTTTTGTGACTGTACTCAACGTCTGCAGAGCTGAAGGAACACCTCCTAGGAACCTTAACGCCTATAATCTCATTACGTTATGGTTTTTCTCTTTATTGATATGATGTTTAACAGCTTGGTCTTTTTTTGAGTTCACCATATTTCAGTCAATTCCAGCTTGGTGTGTCTGCAGGCTCGGCTTTACTGAAGAAGAATACGTAGAGTTTCTTACTTGTCAGGTAGTTTTTTCTTATCTCCCTTTTGTCTTTCGCGACCTCCAAAATTTATTCTTTTTCTTTCTCTTTGATCATAGATTCTTTACTGGTACGTGCATATTCATACAAACTGTTCTTTCGGCTAACCAACGCTCTTCGATACCATTTAAATCTTTTCCACTCTCAGCTCTTCTTATGTAGAACCGATCAACATCTCCCTTTTTGTGGACCAAGCTGTACCACCTAGCAAGGAACGTATGAGTTTTACTAACAAGTTCTTTCATTTCGTTTACCCTCCGACCTATACTACTAGCACTATATCTTATAATAGCCACTGCTCTGCAAATGATAGTATTAATGGCGTTTCTGCTGTACAATTTTGACTTTAATATCTTATTTATCCTTTTTAAATATTCTGATTATTATTATCATTATATATTATCACCAACTGCATTATTTGATTTTAAGAATGTTCTTGCTTGAATTCATCGATGTAGAAACGACTGGAATTTACTTTTTATGGTCAACTCTCCTTGTACACGACTTTCACTCATTAAAACTAAAAAAATTGAATTAAGAAGTAGAAAACAAAAGAAAGAAAACATTTATTTAGAGCTTCACCGAATCTGAAATGTTTTGTATGAACAACAAATTTCCTACCATTAAGCACTGCGTCTAGAAAATATGTAGACATATATTGTTTGGCGTAGTCACAATGTATCAGGAGGAGAGAAGGTGAAAGTTAAGTTATCTGATAAGAGTCTCCTTTTCCCCATCAAGAACAAAACAAGGTATTTCTTTCAATTAGTCTTGAGAAAAGCACTTAAAACGTGGCGGCTAACACTTAGTTGAGGTTTACATTTTAAAAATGTTGGTTGATAATTCTCATTTTGATGAATACATCGGTCTTCAGTACTTTATAATTGATGAAAAGAAAGTAGACTCCAACATATTCATAGCAGATCCGATCCATTCTCTTTTGGGTATCTAATATGGTTTTGGGACTGACTCAGTCTATTGCCCATTTGTTGACTGGAGATCCCAACAACTCTTGACAGCTAACTCGTAACTGGATAGTGTGTGCAAATAGATAGGAAATCAGAATGTCATATAATGCATATCGCTTGCCACAAAATATATTCTGAACTAATTCGCTCTGTTTCGACTTTGCCAATTTTTCTGTGATGACTCTTTCCGGTCACGAGCTGGTTTTAGAAACGAATTTTTCTATAACGAGTTGTCGGGAGCGAAATATTTAGTAACAAACTGACTTTCACAAGTTGTCGTAGACCGGCTGACTGTGATACCTAACAGTTTTGTCCTTCCAATGTGTTACTAGTTCAAAAAGAAATAATTCGTTGTATTTGTTATTTTGGCCTAAGTTGACAAGAAATTGTTAAAGACACCATTAATAGAATAAAACGTACACATCATTTATCAATATTCTGTTTACAAACCTGGGAAAATCTTTTCAATGTTTTTGATATCCTTCTGATGGAAAAAAAAAGATGCAGGAGGTTTGCAGTTTGAAATTCGGGAACGTCCCTTGAGGTACGGCGCCGAATTTTTTTCTCTGTTTGCTTAATATCGATCTCGTGGATGTTTTTGAAGATAGAAGTGAGAGACGGAAGAAACCAACAAATGAAAAAAAGCAAAGAAAACAGTCAAATGAGAAAAGTGTCCTTTTATGCATTAGTGGCTTCAAAGCTCTGCTCAGGGCGAAAGACCTTAAAAAAGAGAAAGGGAAAAAAAGAGAAAGAAAAAAAAGAGAAAGAAAAAAAAGAGATAGGAAAAAAGAGAAAGGAAAAAAAGAGAAAGGAAAAAAAGAGAAAGGGAAAAAAAGAGAAAACTCTCATAATTTTAAAATTAAGATAATTTTTGACGATTAATAAGGACTAAAATTTCACTGGTTGTCACTAAAATGACATTCAAAAATGAAAACAGCTAAATCTTACCATTCTTTCCAGGGCATTTATCACATCCAGCATTGTTGCAAGGTGTTTTTTTATCTGGACAACAACCATAGCGAGTGTTGTAGCAAGGTAACGAGTAAGGATCAAAAGCAGCTAAAACAGAAAACAATAAATAAACAAAATATGTATGAAATTCAAAGAAAAAAGAAGTATGTAAATGAAAAAGAAAAGGTTAAAATGAAACAATAAAATCATATCCTAACAACTACATTTGTTTTTACAAATTGCAAATGTAAAGTTGACATTGTGATAGGGCTTTCTATATCCAACGTTTGAAGCAATTCCAATTAGAAAATGTCGCAAAGATTGAAAAATNGAGAAAAAAAAAAAAGAGAAAAAAAAGAGAAAGGAAAAAAAGAGAAAGGAAAAAAGAGAAAGGAAAAAAAGAGAAAGGAAAAAAAGAGAAAGGAAAAAAGAGAAAGGAAAAAAAGAGAAAGGAAAAAAAGAGAAAGGAAAAAAAGAGAAAACTCTCATAATTTTAAAATTAAGATAATTTTTGACGATTAATAAGGATTAAAATTTCACTGGTTGTCACTAAAATGACATTCAAAAATGAAAACAGCTAAATCTTACCATTCTTTCCAGGGCATTTATCACATCCAGCATTGTTGCAAGGTGTTTTTTTATCTGGACAACAACCATAGCGAGTGTTGTAGCAAGGTAACGAGTAAGGATCAAAAGCAGCTAAAACAGAAAACAATAAATAAACAAAATATGTATGAAATTCAAAGAAAAAAGAAGTATGTAAATGAAAAAGAAAAGGTTAAAATGAAACAATAAAATCATATCCTAACAACTACATTTGTTTTTACAAATTGCAAATGTAAAGTTGACATTGTGATAGGGCTTTCTATATCCAACGTTTGAAGCAATTCCAATTAGAAAATGTCGCAAAGATTGAAAAATTTAGAATGACTATAAATAATAAATAATAATAAATACAAAGAAGAAACCATTTCCATCATTTATCATTTGTTTATCATTTCTATCATAAAAGTGGAAAGTATTATGACAAGAGTTATGTCTAACGTACCTTTACAAAACCCACATGTACGGGGGCACCATTTGGAAAGAAGCTTCTTTCTTGTTCTGCACATTTGATGAGACTTCCAAAGTGCACATCTGGAATGCTCTTTAAACTTTTCAGAACAACTTCTGTAATGTACTAAAATAAATAGTATTTCCTGTTTTAATACCACTTCAGCAAAAAGACAAGAAACAGAAAACGCCACGAGATAAATACAAAATGAAAATCTTTAGCGCCTAAATCTCTTGAAAGACAAATCACAATAGTTCAGTATGCTAAAAATATTTATTTTTAATATACTTTTTAATTAAAATATTAAAGATATATTCAGATTAATTTACTAAAAAAGACATCAGAATAAATAAAATATTTTTTTTTTAAATTAAAGGAACAATGTGAAAATGTGCAAATAAAAACAGGAATTCACCTTTTTTGTGTTTTACACCTGTGCACAGATAATATTAAACAGAGTATTAGTATTTCACTTTGCATTATTCCATGTACAATTTCAGCATATCCTATTGATTATTACTAGTTTTATATCCGGAACAATATATTGGACAGGTTTTTATAATAATTTAAGTGATACAAAGAGTATATTCACTCATATGTGTTATATGTATTTATGAAATAAAATAGAGCAAATAATGATTATAGACTATAAATAATTTGATATACATTTCATAGAAATGGTGTGTTTGATAAAAAGTGTATGTTTATGGTAAAAAGTGTATTACTGAAATTACAAGCAATTTATGTCATAAGGAAACAATTAGTTTTTTTTGTGACATAAAATTTTTGTGTGTCTTAAAAGTGGCTGTTTATGGTAAATATATATTCATGCAGGCATAACTTGATCAGCTTGCACAGGAGCTATAATCGACGGGGGTGTTAAAATTGCAAATCTAAACGTTTATTAACATAGCAAATTACAAGTTAATGTTTGGCAATCCAGATAACACAAGTTATTAGTTTGTGATATAAAATGCATTCTTATAATTTAAAATATATTTTAATGGTATAAATATACATTTAGGATACATGAATTTTATTTGTAATATGAAAAAAGTTTACGTAAATAGTTTTGAATCATTAGAAGTAAGATCGATTTTGATTGCAAGGGCTCATGGTAATTTAGTGAATTCGGTGTTACCATATACCGAGGAACACTAGCATTCCACTGCAATGAACACAAGGAAGTGAAACGAGTAACATGATGCAAAAATTACCTATGACGGATATCACAATAAAAAGTGAAAAGTGTTGTTCAGCAGCACCTTTTTCACCTTTCACCTTTCACCTTTCACCTTTCACCTTTCACCTTTCTTTTTTTTTTGTAAACAGAAAAAAGATTGCATAGTCCTTGAGAATATAGTCATTCGTATGCAAGAAATTTCCAGAAAGAGTCTGGTTACAACCCTCGAGGGCCTACGACTGGGAGGCTATTAAATTTGTAAATGTTTTCGGAAATAGACTTCGGAGAGGGATAAAACCAATTAANAAAGAAGTGAAACTAGTAACATAATGCAAAAATTACCTATGACGGATATCACAATAAAAAGTGAAAAGTATTGTTCAGCAGCACCTTTTCACCTTTCACCTTTCACCTTTCACCTTTCACCTTTCTTTTTTTTTTGTAAACAGAAAAAAGATTGCATATTCCTTGAGAATATAGTCATTCGTATGCAAGAAATTTCCAGAAAGAGTCTGGTTACAACCCTCGAGGGCCTACGACTGGGAGGCTATTAAATTTGTAAATGTTTTCGGAAATAGACTTCGGAGAGGGATAAAACCAATTAAAGAAAATTATAAAAAGTACACAAGAAAAGATGTCCTGTACTAAACGTAAACATTGAAAATACTGATTTTAGAAAACTCAAATTGAACTGAAAGTTTTAGTCCAGAAAACTAACAAATACTGGTTCATGATCATATTATACAAAGTACATGCTCTAAAATTGGAAAAACAACATATTAAAAAATACGTATTAGCCAAGTGAAGATATTCTCTTGAGAGAGTTAGCATTAGGGGTGATTTCTTTGCTTTGCTTGTCATTGCAATTTTAATCTAAGTTGTTATTGTTTTTACAAATAAAAGAATAAACAAGCTGTTGTATAGTAAACTGAAAGTTACCAGGCTCAGTGCAACTTCCGTATTTTTTGACAGCTATTCCTTTATTCACACGGCAGCTATATTTTTTAAGCTCACACAAATTTTGGTATTCTTTTCCATCTCGACCGCACAATAGCCCCGTTTTGTCGTCACCTGATCCACAGTGAAAATTACAAGCACATATTGGTTTCCGATGTTTATTCACTTTGCAATGGTGATGTGGAGGACAATAATGTCCAAAACATGGATCTTTTCGTCCTACAAAATAATAAAAATAATTTATTTTTAATCCATTTGCAGGTGTCATAAAGAGATATAGGAAAAGAAGGTTAAACAGCCAAAAAACTGACTAAATTTGGAGGACTAATATAACGCCAATGGTCATGAAAGCCATCAGGTCACCTTATATTTCCAATGTGTTGTATTTTATTATTTTAAATCCTTATTATATTACCATTGTTATTCCAATTTTATCTATTAATAAGTATTCTTAATAAAATTAACTCAATTCTTTATAGAGAATGATATTATGGTCCTATTACATTCTGCTATTCACAATTTTCTTTTTTTCTCATTGTTGTTTTATACGCATTCATTTAATTAATATATGTTGCATGATAAACAATATAATACTTTTTCACTTAAATGTCGTTATCTATGCTTTTATGTTTTTGTCAAAAGTACATGAATATAGTAAATTATTTAGCAAACGCATCAATTAAGATGATGATGGTGATGATATTGATTGTTATTATTATTATTATTATTATTATTATTATTATTATTATTATT
>RDPX01000061.1:1415640-1445239 GCA_003991215.1 Morbakka virulenta | reverse complement strand
AAGAGAGAAAGAGAGAAAAAAAAAAAAAAAGAGAGAAAGAAAGAGAGAGGAAGAGAAAGAGAGAGGGAAAGATAGAGAGAGAGATAGAAAAAGAGAGAGAGAGGAAGAGACAGACAGAGAGACAGAGACAGAAAGAGAGAGAGAGAGAGAGAGAGAGAGAGAGAGACAGAGAGAGAGACAGAGAGAGAGAGACAGAGAGACGGAGAGAGAGAGACAGAGAGACGGAGAGAGAGAGACAGAGGGACGGAGAGAGAGACGGAGAGAGAGAGACAGAGATAGAGACAGAGAGAGAGAGGGGGGGAGACACAGAAGGACACACACACAAAAAAAACACACACAAAGCATAGAGTAGACTGGAAAAGGAACTGAAACCTTGGAAGCAAAAGTCGCGATTTTTAATGTTTATATATTTGAGTTAAAACGTTCTGCTTAGTCTCTTTTAGACATAATCTAACAGGTAAGCCCACAGAAAGTCTACATGAAGTGACTGAAATCTTAAAAAATTAATTCTGTTACAACAGTTTTGTTAAATAGCGCAAGTGAGACATAGAACCACATCTGTTATGATGTTGTGTTGTTAATTAACCATTGATGGAGCAGCTTCTCCTACCTCTATCAAGAAGTTGAATTTATTACGTTTGTTAATAAATTACAACCATGCCGAAAGCCTGATCAGATTTTTTAAACGAAAATCATAAAGTTAAGTAATTCAAGTCTAACCTATTCACATAAATTATATTTATAATTCAGTCTTTGCGTTCCCCCGCGTATGTGTGTGTGCGCTTGTGTGCTCACGCATTCGAACAGAATGGAATTCAATTTTCGAATGGAAGAATATACCAGACAATGTAGAAGCCTATAGCTTTGCTCTAAACAAAGTTTATGATATTTGTATATGACCGCTGAAGTGGCCTCAAGGACTGAAATAAGATCACGTGGGCCCATTTTAAAATATATTCTATATCTTTATCTATATCAAATGGACTTAACATCTAAACATTAATGTAGCAAAAGCTCTGAAGGCACCCAAAAACGTCGGTCACTAATTAAGTCAGATTTCAATTTCGATTTAATGCCTCTTTAGTAAAATTATTATTAAAATTATTCTGATCACTCAACCAGATGCTATGAACAACACAAGGTACCTCTTCTAGTTACACTCTAAAGTCTTAAATCAGGACTCTTGTACTTGAGCAAATAGTTTATTGTGTAGTCTAAAACATTCTTAAATGCTTCATCCGTGTTACCATAATGCTAATGTATTTCTTGCTTTTATAACATTGTTAGTGGTATCAGCGGTTTTCTCAATCTTACTTATTTACTTACTTATTAGCATCCGACGCATTCTTCCTTCAAATCTTCCTGTCGAACATTTCTGATAGCATTTGTTTTTCCTCCAAACCAATATCATTTACAAGTACATTCTTCACTAGTTATGTCAGGTTTAACTACTCTTGTTGGTTCTTCCGGTTTCAAAAACACAGCAGTTCCTGTTGTTGCGTTATGACTACTTATGTGTCCTGCTAGTGCATATCTACTCCTTCTTTTAGTGTCAGGAGTGTGAGGTGTGTTATGGAGCCATATAGAGTGTTATTGGTAATACAAGCCTTCCAGGAAATTTTGGAAACTTTTCTCAGCGAGTGTCCACTAGTCAGAGCCATAGAGAAGACGTTACTTAAAATATGCTTTGAATACCTTCAGCTTGGTGTCCTTTTTTATGCGAGATATCAATACCTTCGACAGTGCATTTCATCATCGACCTCTACCTACCCTGGTGTCTGAGTCTTTAACTACATTTGTATGTCCACCTGAAAGTAAGAAGTCATCAGTTTTCTCACAATCATTACCATCAAAGGAGGATAAGGAACAGTAGTTCTTAACGTTTAGACGAATGCATTTCGTCTTGTTCGAATTCAGGAACAAATCAATAGTTTGACCTGCATTTCCAGCTCTGTAAAGAAGGTCTTTTGCTTCTTTGATATATTCTTTCAATACTTTATCATCAGGTTATTTTTATTATACAGGTCTCTGATATATTTGGAACATTTTACAACAGGCTAACAATATTATGACTGTAACTAAGACAATAGAGATGATGTACGTGAGCATTTTATTTAACCTGTGTCATCCCTACTCGGTTTTTACCTGTAATTGGATTAAAAACTATTCTATTGGAGAGTGACTTATTGCGTGGGGTTAATAAATTTTATTGAAGTAGACAATTGAACAAAATGTAATGAGCAAAATACTGAAAAGTGATATGCTGAACAACGTATATGGGACTAAGCAAGAGCAATGTACCGAAATGGGGGATTAAAGTATAGGGAATATGCAAGGTTAGGGTAGCTAGGGGGTAAAGAGTAGCTAGTCAAAAGTTAAGGAAGTGGAAAGATTGGCTATGAATTAATTTAAAGACGAAGCTGATACAGAAATTTCTGTTACTTGAAACAATAGCGCTACTGAGAAGAAAAATTGGTAGATAAAGCGAATAGAAAGATATCATTTTTAGCTTAACATACTAGTTAAAGGGAGCTCTCAAATAACCACACCCAGTCAAGTGATTGCCATGACAGGATATTTAAAATGCTACTGCTGATAATGATGCTAACAATTATACTAGTAATAATGATGATAATGTTCCGTAGCCTGAGCTACCACCCCTGGATAATAAAGAACGAAGTCATACGGGGTATCAAAACTGCTGAGAAGTTTTGACTTTTTGTAGATGTTCACGGTATTTTGAGCAGGCCAGGTAGCTTAGTTTCAGATTTTCATTAACCAGGTATAACGTTTAGTAAACATGTCCATCCCAGTTGAGCCTGTCTATAAATTTATGATGATGAATTCTTTATAATTTGTTACCATATTACCTACATTTGTTTGTGGTGCTTGTGTCTGGTGATGGTTGGCTTCTTGGTTCTTTCATATGATAATCTAGATTCATTTAAATGATGTATGTGTCTCCATCACTTTTGTAATTTAATCAACTCTTTACAATATACACCGTATTTTCTTACGTAAACGACGTGCGAAGTAAATAAGCATATATTTATTAAAAAGAGAAGTAGCTCAAGTGAATACCAATCCTTGATTCGTCGATTGTATATGTAATACAAACACCTGTTAGCTATCTCTGTAATTTTTATTAAAATACTATCATAATTAAGATTTTAACGTTTTTTAAATTTTTGAATTGATGACAATAATAATAATGGTAATAAGATCTAAAGTTAGAAGTGAAATGTTTGTGAAACTCTGATTCAGTGAAAATTGTACGAATAATTACAGGAGCACTTGGCATTATCTAAAAAAAATTGCATCACTGGTTAAAAGAAATTAGTACCATCATCTACTTTATACATTACAAAAAGCATATCTTTAACGCATTGCCAGAATACTTCGTTTAATCCTAATATCGAGAAATTTCCAGTTAAACACAATTTGTAACCTAGTTATCTAATAGGAGTAATAATAATAGTAATAGTAATAATAAAAGTAATAATCAAAGTAATAATCAAAGTAATATTAATTACGATAAAAATATATCTTTTCTCGCAATTCCTTTATTAGCATTCAAGTAAGAAATATATTCTACCAGAATTTTTACTACCATGACCCAGAGAATAAGCCAAAAAACGACAGTGTGAAAATATTGTGGGGTTTTAATATACAAACGTAATATCAACTAGAGCACTGTAAATTAGATATCACTGCATAGGAGAAGACCAATAAATGTCTACAATTAGATATTTCTTGCCCCTTCAGTAAGAACATTAATAAATGGAATAATGAAGCGTTGGGAGATATGCTTCAAAACAGCTTGCTATTTTCTCTATAGTTGCATCCGTATTTATCAAGGCTGAGATTAACGCTTTTCATAATTTACTATAGAGAGTGATTTATTGTACTTGGGTAAGTAGACCGACTAAATTGCAATTGAAATACTCTACATCCTGATAGTAAACTACTGTTGATGATGGTAGAAAAGGACTTGTTTGCTAAGATAAAAGTCTCTTACATGAGAATAAGTATCTTCCATTGATCTAAGGGGTTTATTAAGGCTAATTAATATTTATATATTTTCATTCTAATCTTTACTATATTACTAGATATCATCATTCTATACTGTCCCTGTTTGCAGTAAAATGTGCTAAACGCCAGGAAATTAATGCCAGAGACCAAGATCCTCTACAGAGATTAACACCTCGAAGATCAGTTTCCTGCTAGTTAGAAATCTTTACCTTCCATTATCTTTTAAGTCATTTTTCTATTAAATTTCACGTATCATGCCCTCAAGAACTGCCTTCAAGCAGCCTTTAGCGGAGCTTTTAGTATGTATAAGTATTCCAACTTTGATTACATTATCGATTGAATTAATTCCAATCAAGTGACCTAACTTTGTTAGTTTGATATTATCTGACAGTTTATTTCCTGTCATAACTCTCACCACATTTTTTTGAAAACCTCGATTTAATTAATCAGTTTCTTTCTAAGCTAAATATTCCAGTCACTACAAAATTTGCTGTAATCAAAGATCTCAAATGTAGTTACATTTGAGATCTTTGATTCGACAGAAAAAAGTACGGTAAGAAGAGATATTTTCTTGGAAAGAAGAAACCATCAAAATAACAATATCATTCTACGATGGCCAAAGTTCTGTCTTTGGAACTGCAAATTAAAGTTGGTTTGTACTAAGTAATCTAATAGATTTTTCAAATTGCTTATAGTTATGGTCATAATGAGCGACTTTGAAACAAAAAATCCTTTAAGATTCTCAATTGATCAATTTCAATTTATTTCCTAAAAGGTCTTTTCCTAAAAGGGTTTTAAATAAAGTTAGAGACAATAACATATAAGTAGTCTTCATAAAAATAACAAGCGTGAGAAACTCTTAAAAGGAAGTAACTTTAGAGACCAAATATTTGTGCAGATTGTACTGGAATGACAGGAATAAACAAATAATAGCAAACTCCAAAAGTAATCCTTCTGACTTAAACTATAACGAGAAATTTGAGATTTTAGTAAACATGATTTAGAATAAACCTATTATATATTATCTATTTATATATGTATTGAAATATTTTAAATATATTTTGAAAAAGCATAAAAATCGTTGCCGCATCTGTAAAATACCAAGTTGTTTTGGAAATCAAAATACCTTCAATATGTTGATAAATTTAGTTTGAAGTAGGATACTGTGAAGGTGCAATAAAAACAAATGCACGGGTGTTACTAGCTTGAGAGAAAAGGTCAGGATGATTACAGAATTTCCATATCGAATTTTAATCAAAGTTCAACAGTTATTGATACACTAGCAGAGGGGAATAGGGCTATGGTTGAATGGATTATTCAAAATTAGATTTTTTCTCTCATGATAAATTCATAAACTCTAAATCCAAATTGATCCGTCCCCATAAACTAGGGATCCCTAAACAACTTATATTAAATTCATTTTTGTAGGCTATTGACGGAAGCCCATCCTTTATTTGGGTCTAGTAATAGTAATGTAAGGCAGATGTTTCACATATAGTTGACTTAGTATCTAAATTCTGAAAAGAGGTAATATAATCATACCGAACTTTACTTTGTAGTGTGAATATAAACTTTTTCGGTACCAAGTTTTAAAGTTATTTCAAGGGTAGTGGACATAAGCTCTTCTAAAGAAGACTTGCATCTAGCATCGATTAACAAATAGAAGACAAAGGATGCAGCATAGATGAACCACCCAAAACACAGAATAACCCACATCGGTGGAAAAATCGTGTCATACTAAGCCTAGGTAGCCCTCTCTGAAAAAGGAGAATCCCAATGTACAAAATGATTTGCTAGTACTTTCATATAAGAAGTGAAAAACGTCGATTATCTTGTTAAAACTATGGTAACATGAATGCTTGCTAATAAAAAGGAGATAAGCACAGACCAAAGAAGATCTATGAAAGTGTAGAACTAATTGATTCAAAGCACCTACTTTTGCCGAAAATAAAAGGAAATGAATAAATAAAGAGAACAATTAACTGGAAAGCTAAGGGAACAATAAAATCAATTAACCAGATAATTAGGTTAATAAAGTGCTATTTTAAAAATATTTCCTGTCGTTTGGTAAACAGATATATTTTGTTTTTTAACATGTATAAGTGTAAAAATAGAGAGAAGAGAAAATGGGAAGCAATCACGAGAACGAGCAATGCACTGCAATGAATGAATGAACATAAATTGTATCAGATATTTTTATATATTATTTTCTACTAATGTCAGCCAGTGGATGACTGGCTGACGTTGATAGAAAATTACCACTGATGAAATAGCAGTACATTTCCTGCTAGCTTTTGTTCTGAAATCCAAGAGATTGTTTATCAACCCTAGAAAAGTCTAAATCTAACACAAAACATCTGTGTGGAACATACAATTGTATGAATTATAAAAAGATTTTTGTTTAAAAAGTCTATACATATTTTGGAAAATATGTCAACTTGTTGGATCTACTGATGTAAACAACCTTTGCACATCCTGCACTATAGAAATTATACAATAAACATGATTTAATTAAAGATATGGAATGTGATAAGTGTAAAGACCATCGTGGGAAAATTTTAGGGAGGGGCTCTCTTCTTCTGCGAATAAGTACGAAACATCAAGGTTTCTTAATTTAAGAAATAAAAATCAACTTTAATGTTCATCTTTCTATATTTAACTTTGTTAAAACTAATTATGCGAGGACCTTCAGATATGAGCCAAGATATTTTTGAAATACTTACTAAAAAACAGGCTGTACCAAGAATAATAAATCTGGTGACATGATTTTATTATTAATTGTTGATTATGAGATATTCCAGGCCCTTTTTAATATCTTGACAAGACTTATAAATGAAACAAGACCACACACTTTACGTCTTAAATCGGAGACAAAACGTATGACCTCAGTAGTTAGAAATTAAGCCCTTTTCACAAAAATAGTAAGAAGATTTTCAATCACTGGTAGATTTCAATGCATACTTTCTAGCTACGTCTTGAGAAGCACTGTACCTAATTTTTTTCTTTTATAAGTGGCATACTACACGTGTGTTCAAATTTTAGGAGACAAGAAGAAGAAAATATAAAGGAAAAAGCCAAAAAGGTAGAAAGGCTTAAAAAGTACAAAAATGCAAAAACACTCAGAAGCCAAAAAGTTCTACAACCAAGCTGCCCGAGGTGAAAAACTAGTTCATAGAAAGAGTTATTACAACGAGAAGCAGAGACTACAAAAAGATGAAGATGGAGGAAAATACGAAGATTTGTGTTGCAGTAAACATAAGAAACGGCAGAATTTTTTAAATTTCCCCTCAAAAAAAAGGTGTTGTCCAAACAGTCGAGGCGTTTGGTCTTTTTCTTTTTCTTTTTCTCAGAAGCTTTAATTATTTTTAAAAAAATGACTATTATTTTTAATTTATGATGAATACCAACGTAATAAATGTAGTCACCAAAATAAAACAAAGACAAGATAGGTATGGCTCCACTCCTCCAAACACAACTTGATCCCTGCCACCACCTTGGCCCCAACTGTAGTAATATAAAACAGATATACCAATTCACGTACGACTCATTTGTCAAGCTCCATTTAACAATAGCTTCCATCACGTTCATGAAGTCAATTAGTTTTAGGGATATGAGTAAGTTATTTTGACTGTAACACAAGTAACCTTATCACTGACCTAAATGGTGTGTTACTTACCGATAAAGAATCGAGTACGGCACGTTAGGTATTTCTATTATCTGCCTGTGTTTGCATAACCTCACTTACAGTGTTTGATGGTAATGATTGAAAAGTATGTTAAAAACTTCAGATTATTTTTTTAAAAATATATTTAGCTTCTGGCTATTAAATTTTTCCGTGTAAGCAATTATGTTGCCAAACAATATATCGTTTTCTGATTGTCTTATTTTTTCACACACCGCCGAAGGTATCAATTTTGTCCGTTATTAATACAGCTTAGTAATATTTACATACTTGACCACTTGATGAATATTTTTATTGTTTTTCATATTACGTCAAGACGGCAGACACCAACCGAAGACACAACTGTTTTCACTTCGTGAGTTATCTTCTCTTCTCGACTTCAAATGCTAAAGGAAAGTTCTGGATGATTTCTCGCTCGATAAAAAAGCTTCCATAGCAATTTTTACACACTCCAAGGGTTTTTTTTAGAGTACTATATTAAAAGCACACATAGCAAAATTATTTAAAACTCAAGAAACAAGTTGATTTCATGTAATCATGTGCCACTTGTCAGATGGATTGTAATATCAATAAATCTAAACTACACAATTCTCAAATAAAACCAAAACTATTCCTGAACCTCAATGTTTTTAAAAATTATTAGGCTTAACCCTACATAGAGTCTTTAATTTAATAAACAAGCTCTCATTATTAAAAAAATAGAAGATAAGAAATAAGGTGGGTACCGAAAACAAACAAGTACAACCTCCGCAACGTTTTATTTAAGTTTTTTTGTTAGCGCCAATCCAGTTTGTTCCATCTCCTGTGCCTCGTTTTTCGCAACGTCTTCATCCTTATGATGTTGTTGCTCCTCGCTTTACTAAATTTTTCTATTAATATAGGTCTTTTTCCTTTTTCTTTTTCCTTTTTCTTTTTTCTTTTCCTTTTTCTTTTACTTTTTCTTTTTTCCTCTTTTTACACTGTTCCATGCATTTGGTGGCCCTATGCTTTGTATTTATGAATGTACGTTACGTACGTATGTATTGTATGTATGTATGTATGAAAGTATATATGTATGTATATATGTATAGATATGTATGTATGTATGCATATATGCATGTTTGTTTGGGTTTATGTGTGAGTTTGCTAAGAAATTACATTTTACAATGTTTTAAAAATCTAAAAAAACAATCATTACAATTTGAATTAAATACAAATATAGTTACAGATTAAAACAATAACCCATTTAAACATCCGTAACTGTAGTGGCAAATATGGCATTAAATGGTCAGATTGACCTTATTTTCATAATAATTCCCTTAAAGGTGACTTTTTAAATGGAAGTTAGAAGAGTTTTTTGGTTGTTTTTTTGTGTTTTATCGTAATTTATCCCCGATAACTGGGGTTAAACGGTGCCCTTCAAAAGACTTTCATTTTGGCATTGAGGAATTTTTTAATTGGATGCCCTTCCTGACGCCAACCAATGGCTTTTTCTTTTGTAAAGTTCCAAATTGTTTCCGCCTGCTCGGAGAATCGAACCCGGAACCTCTTGGTTACAGTGCAACTGCACCAACCGTTAAGCCACGTCTCCTCAATCGAATTTGGAGTGCTGGATACCCCCCACCCCCCTCCTCTGGAAACAGTAGGCCAACTCAAGCGTCGACCTGGAACAGAGGAGGAGGTTTAAAGGACATATAACAATGGTCTCTGAAACACACATCCATCACTCCAGCGGCTCGACAAATGGAAGTTGGAAGAGTATCAAAAATAACAACAACAAAAATAAATGACACAAATAAAATGTCTAAAGTTCGGAGTGCTTTTTGATGAGATAGAACTTTCTAGGCTCATACCATGAGGGTAAGAGAGGTGGTGTCAGTTGTACACATTTATAACATCTTCCTCTCTATGGATATTGTGGAAAAACTTCTCTTTGATCTTAGGTTTAAATGTATATCTCACTTCGGACGATTTCTTTGCATGATATCTACTTAGTTGTTCGAATTGAAGTGGTTAGATTTAATCATATTTTTAATGGCTGCTGACGTAAATCACTGTCAGTTAGGTGCTAAAAGTTGCAGCCTGATCCTAAATCATCCAGCAATTAAGCTTTTCTTAGTATGTGTTATTTTTTCAAAAGCCCCCAAAAGGTTAAATGGAAGACACTGTTCCCTGACGACAATATGTAAAAACAGGTCACAGGTTTAAGATATTAGTTTTTACCACTGAAGTCAAAGTGTACGGCGATTATTGTTGATATTTCTGAATGCGAGCTGAAATACAACGGAAGGATTTTAATATCTTGATACACTATTTATCCTACATTTTTATCCCGTCTTATTTCATCCACAAGTCTCTTCTTATGACCATGTGGAATCGGCATTTTGGCGAATATGGAAGCCAGCAAATTAGACTTGCTTTTAAAAAATACAAACGTTAAATTGCAGGTTCACGTGTTCAAGAGAATTTGAAAGAAATTTCAAAGAGTTGTCCCTAAATTGCTCAAGTTTTTTGCTAGTCTGACTAATTAGAGTTTATGAATGACTTACTTCTGATTTACTAACAGTAAGAAAGCTATATTATTCTTCGCGTCTTTTTAATGCTAACCTGGGCCTTACGTTACCTAAGAAAATAAATACTGGGCATTTTATATTTTTAACATGGTGTATTATTTTCTTTCCTATATTTTGATTATTGCTCTAATCATTTTCATTGAAATATAAAAACTTAGGCAGTAAATTTTCGTCCCTATCAACCAAAAAGATCATTATATCTCCGTAATTCTAATTACAGCTACGATTCTCTACAATTCCAAATGTTTTCCTTACATATTATTTGAACTGCTTTCCTTTTCCTTCATCTAGGTTCAGCTTTTCTTGCCATAAGAAAGGAAAGACGTCATTCTTTCGAATGCTTTGCCCAAAATGCGTGATTGGAGGAAGGTGTCTAACGAGGGGACCAAGGGAAAGAATAACGCAAACAAGCGAAAGTTATGGTGAAAAACGAACGCTGATAGTTTAGGTGATAGAATATGATAGCCATTGGCACTGGGTCCAGTTGGGTACACATATGTTTTTCACATCTCTAGGAAGAACACAACAAGCAAGTTTTGAACAAAAAAAAAGCAAGTCATTTTTATGTTTGCTGAGGAACCCTGAAGCATTCGAATTAGCTGTCTTAAAAGAGTTGCCACAAAGGTTAAAAACGACAAGCTGTTTGTTAGCTGATTTCATACGTGACGATAGTCAGATGATAATAACCTAACTGTCAAATTGCTATTTGTTTTCGTGAAGAATAAAACACCACTTAATTCACATTTTCTAATTCTGGCGTCTTGGTTTCGTTTACTTCAAACAAATATGTTTTCAATCCGAAACAGTTTAAACTCATTTGTCAGCCAAGTGCTACACTCAGTGATATGCTCGAACTTTTTATGCCTTCAAATACATGTAATGTGTTTTATTATTTTTCGTGAGGGCGGGTTTATCTTCATAAGGCAATAAAATTGATCGAAAGAGAACAAATGCTAAAATGTCCCATAATTTTAATTGGCTGGTAAAGTAAAAGCCCTCTTCCAATTCATCCCAGAGTATGTCACGATACCTCACACCATACTGCGACATTCAATTTCTACTTCTAGTTCTAACCATTTGGCATTACCACTTAAATGGCTGCTGCGCCAAACCATGATTTCAACGCGGGAAAATCGCATTCATTTCAATACTTGGCAAAAAATACACTTTTTTAATTGGAAAAAACATTACTTTTAGTATTTGAGTATGAAATATTTAAGAGTTATATATAATCCTTATTGAGCACCTTCTTATTTATCTTTATTTATTATCGACAGTTTATACAAAATAAAACGCTTTAACAACTGTATATTAATAAAAATGCTATATCAAAAAGTTAATATCAAACGTGTCTTGTGATAAAGTAAAAAACGAAAATGACAAATTACTCTAATATTCTAAAAGGTAAATATCACAAAAAAACAATTACAACGAGAGTTAATGAACTTAAATTTAGGGGGTTTTTAGGAAGTTAACGTCATTTTTCCCCAGTGCCTGGGGCTCAGACGGTGCCCTTCATAAGGACTTGGATTTGGCACTGAGGAATTTCTTGTCCGGATGCCCTTCCTGACGCTAACCAATGGCTTTTTCGTTTGTGAAGTTCCAAAGTCGCCCCGTCGGGGAATCGAACTCGGAATTCTTGGTTACGATTAACCATTAAGCCACGGCTCCTCAATGAATGAACTTAAGTTAAACGGTTTAAAATTTACTAAGAAGAATATGAATGAAAGCCTAAAGATTCCTAAGAATTATGTTTTCAAAATATCTAATATGTGTGAGGGAGTGAAAGAGCTGAATCCAACTGGTTCTGTCTGTAACGATACACATTTACTATGTATATGATGAGGAACGCAAGGAAACAAATCGGAACATTCATTGCTTGATTGTTTATTTAAATATTTCGTTGCCACTTGAAACCTCATGAGTCAAAATTGATAAATTGTTTACAACCACACGTTTATAACCAACTTGAAACAGTTGGTAGTTATATCATAAACCACAAAATTACAAAGGATTAAATTTGAAAACAGGATACAAGCTGTGACGCGATATAAATTTATATATTTGTGTGTGTATGTGCATGTGCATGTTTGTGCGTGTGTGTGTAAAGGGTTGATTGAATGTTATTAGGAAAAAGCTCGATAAAATGTCGCTAAAAAGCTCTAATCTTTTGTTTGAAAAAAAGTTAATTTCTTGCCTTATACCTTAAGCTAAAGGAGACCTGCTGATAAAAGTCCTGTACATTTCCAAATTTTTCGTTTTTTCCACTTTTTAAAAATATTTTTCCCCAAAACTGTGTCCTGTTAGGAGATCAATGAGAAATTTTATAGTTGGATGCTCTTTCTTAGGCCAAGCAATTTTTTTTTGTAAGATTCCAAAGTATTTTACGCCCGGAGAAACAAGCCCTGGAATTTTTAATTATACCGCAACCACGCTAACTATAAAGCTGTGGATTCTCATACATGTTTTGCTATTTTCTAATGAGAATCTCCAGTTTTAACTCTCACTAATTCAGTTGTTTCTATGCCCCTCCTACTTTGCTTCAACGTTTGAAATATAGCCTCTACTGTTCAAATAAAAGTTTCCGTCCGCTTAAGACTTGTTAAGGTAAGTTGTTATCCGGAAAACCAAGTCTGTTGGCAATCAATCATTTTCATAGGTAAATACTCCTTCACTGCATGGTGCTTCACTTCGTTTTTGAAAACATCAACTGGACGGTCTCCATACTGTGTGTTTTTTTTAAAATGTTTCTCGCAGTGAGAAAGTATTCTTAAACAAACGATTAAATGTATAAATACTCAGATTTTAAAGGGATTCTCACAATCACTCAGTTTTAAACTGAGGATGCGCTACTATTCAGCCAAACATTTACTTTCGAATTTATGTTGAAAGGTGTGCAAAACATAATCATATCAATAAAAATGAAAAAGAAATGAACAGATTGGACTGTTTGCAACAAGAATAGCAAGTTTTTAAAACATCCTTTAACAGACATTTAGGTACAAAAACACTATGGTACGTATCAGTGTGCATAGAAATTTATTTTAGTGATCAATGTAAAAAACCGTTTTAACAATTGTAAAAATTTAGATGTTTTCACACTATCGTAAATGCAAATAGTAAAAACGTAATTAATCTCCAGCTTCTGCAGTATAATTATGTTACTTGACGTCAGTCTCTTATTCAATGATTAATATATGTAAAAGAATAATTGTTTCACATTTTGCTTCGAACAAGAAAAAAAAACGTTTTTTCTCTTTATATAATTTTTTTTCTTTTCTCCTAAAACACCATCAGAAAATATGTTGTATGTAAGAAGGTCTATAACTTTAACTGAAGAATGATTGAAGGACTTTTCAACCCTTTTTCATAAAGCATCCTCCAAGGAANTATCTATCTATCTATCTATCTATCTATCCATCTATCCATCGATCTATCTATCTATATATCTATCTATCTACCTACCTATCAATCTATCTATCCATCTATCTATCTATCTATCTATCTATCTATCTATCTGTCTATCTATGTATCTATATATCTATCCATCTATCTATCTGGCGTTGTAAGTTTCCTGGGACTTTGAAACATTGGCAGTCTTGCATAGCATCAGAAAAGCAATAAAACAAATATGTTTCAATTCAAACACTTGAGACACCGCAGGACAGTCTTGGAGGAAATGGCGGATCGAAATAGAAAAGAAAATTATCGAAAGATAACAAGTTCTTTAATTGTCTGGAAGCTTTCTCCTCAGCTGGACCCCAAGTTTGAGTAATGTTGTTGTAATGAGGAGGTTTACTGAATTGTGTCGACAAATGACTTTAAGACTGGAAACATCATTTGGTTGTGGTGTATTGAGAACAACATCAGCTTTCAATCTCTTAAAAATGCCTCCTCAACACCTTATATATCTCAAAAATTCGGCATGAAATTAACCAAAGAATTCATTTTCTAAACTGTAACGAAGTCCTTTCTCGTGGAAAGGTTGCAAAAGTTACAAAGTTTGTTGAGATGAGTGTATGTTATGAAGTTACCAGTCATGGCTCTGTCCTATTTCATAAGATGATGCATCGCTTAGATGCAAATTAAGGTCTTTAGCCTACATACATCATAAAAAATTATATTTCTATGTATGGCTTTGACAGGGTGTATTCTTTCAGATCATCTCACCTGTCCTCTCGATGTTTCATCTGCTTCATACAGCAGACAGACTTTAAGTGACCAGTTTTTTTGCAGAAATTACAACGTATTTTTAAAGTGATTATTTGTAGCTTGATGTTCATCTTGACCAAGGTAAGATGAACATAAGATAAGACAACGGTAAGAATTAGGACTCTTAGACTTGTCGTCCACTCAAGATATCAAATCAATCTGTTCTGCCAGGTGAGCTTTAATAACTGCATTCTTTTTCATTTGTAAAACCTAATTATTCATTTTGTTTCCCCATTTTTACCTCTCTCATTCACTTGGGACATCAATGCTTACTGGTGTGGGGCTGAGTACCCCACAGGGTAATAACTTCCCGTGAATGCCAGGAACATCTCATTTCCACGGATAAAAGGCAAAAAATTATGAAAGTATTTTTTTGAGTACACAAAAAGTAGAAGGTTGTTCAAAAAGTTGTTCTCATTAATAGATACAATTTATGATCTTTCTACATTTTGAGAAAGGAATTGAGTTAGACATTTTAAATTTACTTTCAAGACACAGGGTAAGCTACTAGACTAACCAAATAGATGTAAGAGCTTTATCATACTTCTCCCATCGTCAGGCTTGACGATGGGAGAAGTATCTCTCGAAACGTAGCTCAGAAAAAGCTTACGACTCATGACATGATAAAGCTCTTACATCTTTGGCTTCCTCTGAGTCCATAAAGTTCAGAATTTTCAAGATTATTAGGGAAGACAAGCTTTATCGGTTGTGGGCTCTTAAATTAAAAAATTTAGTTAAGATAGCAGATATATTAAAGAAGATAGTAGATGATATAATTCCCTTCCAAAAAGCAATAAATCTCATTAATAACAGGGCTTCTAAAAAAGGAAGCATCTAACGAGATAAAATGACCTATTTTGAAAATATGCATTCTCTGTCATCCGTACTATGCAGCCTTTGAGGATAAATTCCAATCCCTAAATACCACAAAAGCGAAGTTTCATATTAGGCTTAGGAATTTACATAAACCTCCGTAAATCTATCCTTGTGACCTCTAGTCCCAAGGATAAACAAATTGCCTATAATTCGTACTTTATTTGACTGAAATTACAAATTACAATAAATCAATTGATTTACTTGCATAAAATGACAGCATTGGAATGGAGTCAAATCTGGCTTTAGGGTTACAAACAAACGTGTCTTTCGTTTTTCTATTCATCTATCCACCCGTTTATCCAGCCAGCCAGCCATCTACCTACCTATCCATACATCTATCTATCTATCTTTAGCTCACCTATTCAACTTTCCAGGCTATATATTGCTTTTATGTTCTGTACCACGTCAAATTTCAGTTGTTTGCAATATACATGTAAATATATATATGTTTACAGATAGATTGATGTATAGATAAGTACGTTCTCTACCATGAGTTGGTAGTTTGAACAGCATAAAATGAAAATATTTGCTGGTAAGTACGTATTCCTACCAACAACCTTTAAACTGTTTGATCTCAAAATTTTTACCTCCTTCATGTTCAGTAATAAATGCTGGGCTATATTTGAACCACAATTAAACCATTTGGTGATAGCTTTGGTCTTCCTTTTTCGATAAGCCGAAGTATTTTAGTGATTTTTCTCTCTAACTAACAGGCCCTTGCTGTTTAAACCCAAAGACCAATGAGATGGAGGAACGATTTTTATACCGCCAGTTTTAATCTTTTTTTGACAGAAACGGCCGCCTTTAAGATAAGGAAAGAGTTTTTGTGACGTAAAAATTTTATTAGATGCTAAGCAAAAATTGCCTTAATAATTTGACTTTTTAATTAAGTGGAAACCAGGTCTATTAAAGATGTACTATGATGCATAAAAACATTCCTTTTAACAAGATTTTAAAAGGTTGGTTGCTTTTAGAATTTCCGAAAAAGAAAATCTAGCAAAGGATAAAAGAATCTATATGAAATATCAGTCTTACATCTAATAAATGAAAATTGACCCGTGGTTCAAAAATAGATGACTTTAAAATGAAAATGTTGAGTACAAGAAATCATCAGGCATTATCAAAGAAGGAACATTTTGCTTATTCTAACAACTGCAAGTGCCTGTGTCGATATCGTAAGGTTCGACAATAAGCCATTTTATGAAATTCAACTCGCTTTGTTGCCGTTGTAATTTCTTTGATACGGCACCCGTGACACAAAAATATTTCTGGTTATTTCTGACTAGACATTTGTTCCTTAAAACCACATTCCTTAACCGAGAGTATTTTAGATTATCTGGATAAACCAGTAAAGCAACTTTGACAGCGTGATAAATCACAGACGAGCGAAACACAATTTAAGTTCTGCCTACTTTTGGTCCCAACAATTGTTTTTAACCTAAAGCACGTCGAACATCACCATGTTTTATTTTTGTCTAGGAATTAGCCCTGGAAACAACAGAGCCTCATTGTCAAACAGAAATTTAAGCGGGACCTTGATCTGCCATCTTGCTTTGGCCTCGAGCACGTGGGAAAGTCTCTTTGTCGTATTAAGAAGAAACTTCCTCTACTTTAGGACATTTGTTGAATATTCTTTAAAGAATATTATAAGGCAAAGTAATTAATTACACAATTGTCTACAGCATTTTGTTTATTGTTCAATTTTTGCTTGATATGCTTATTAGTTAGTTTGATATGAAGTTTAAAGCCTTGTTAAAGCCTGTAAGCACCTCTTTCTAAGATTTGGTTTGGAAAAGAAAACAAGGATTTAATATATTTATAACACTTGGTAGTAGGCTGGTGAGCAATTTACTTCTTTTCTTTATTGGTTACGGCAATGTTGATAACCCTTATTCAATTATTACATTTATAGCGTTGAACTAAACTTCCTTCTCTTGTTTCACCATTTTGAAGTTTGTTCATCAGGATTCGGTTTGCCAAATCTTTCCAGCCAAACATCTTTAATACTTCAGGGGTTCTGTACCTTTCCTTTAAATAGCTTTACCATGGAAACGGCTAAAATCCTTTCAAAGTCCTCTTTCCATTTAAAGTGTCTTGATCTCTTCAAATTCAAAATCGAAAGATATCCTATTAAATTATGTGCGATTGTTTCTTAGCATTTCTATTTTTCCGTCCTTGCATAACTTTTGTGGCATCAAGTTTTGTAATTCTTTGTTTGACTATTTTTGTTTATTTTTAACGTCATTTTTTTGGTAACTGGGCTCAGATAGTGGCGTTAAGAGGGACTTCGCAGTGGCAGTAAGGAATGTCATAACCGGATGCCTTTTCTTGCGCCAGCCAATGGCTATAGTGGACCACGGCATACAACTTACAATACGGATTAATTCGCAAAAAGAAACTAATATCAAGAAAGGTGTTTAAGCATTAATGGAGTAGTTAATCATCAGAGACGGTTCTCCGTTCGAGAATTAAGCACATCCGTAAAAGAATTCCATGCAACATATTTCTCCTAAACAAAGATGGCTGAAAAAAGTATTTAGAAAAACCCCCAGTGCAAAGTAGTCCTTTTCACTGAAATGCCTCAATGGATTTCGCAGGCTTAAAAAAGTAAAGTAAAAAGTTTTCAATAAGAATGAAAACAGTTTGCACACCCAATTTCTTAATACAGTACGCCAAATTGCTATGTATGCGTGGTATGTGTTAAGAAAGTGCTCTAGAAATGTTAAGGCCAATTTGTTTATTTATTAAGGGTAAGAGGCTGTTGGGTTGGTATATGCTTTGAGAGATGGTGTTGTAAGAGCTGTAGAAAGGATAAAACTAAAAAATCTAATTAATAAAACATATCAACAAAAACAAAACAAGCAATGTAATGTAACACTGAGTGCTCGAAGTAAATCTCTTAAAAATGTCTGCCTCTTTTTCATATAATAACAACGGCTCACAACGTACAAGTTATACTATTAGTCACTTGCCTGAAAACACAGTGGAACTCTGATAGAACGAGTGTCACGGGACCTTTTTTCTAAACTCGTTATAAACGAAATTCGTTATAGATGGAATGGAGACAAAGGAGAAAGTAGGCAGGGAAAAGTTATGTTCGTTGTAATAGAAAATTCGTTATATCAAAGTTCGTTATCTATGAACTGCACTGTGTTGCACCGAATTCATTGCTTCTTCAATGGTGGCAAACTCCTGAGTTTGAACATGCTTTAAGAAATATAATTGGGAGAGCGCGAAAAGCAAAAAATAAAAATATCTGTTAAATACAAAGAAAAAAGATTTGATGAAAAGGTAACGCTCTGCACTGAAATTGCATCTGGACTTGTTGAAACTAAGTTTAATTTGCGACATCTGTTGTCCAAACTGTATTGAAAAGATCAATTCTATCTGTGACAAAGTTTAAGTGCAAGTGGTTAACTTATACTACATTTGTAGACACTGACTAGCCAAAGATAATGTCGTATTTCTTCTATTTCAACACCCTCTCCAAATCTATTTTATCGATCCCTTCGTAAACCCAGAAGAAAATGTTTCAGAGGAAGGAACACGCATGACAGTTACAAGTATTTATGACTAACAATGTTGCAATGCTGGCTTGTGTGGTGAAGCTCACCTTGTCTTTTTTTCTGAATCAAACAAACCGCTACATAACAACACACTTGCTTAAGTACTGTTACCAAGCAAGAGTTGAAACCATGTGAAAAGTAAGCGATAAAATAACGATTGACCATGAAACCATGCAATAGTTGTGAAAAACACAATAATTTCAGGGCATTGATATTCATCTACTGAGAAAATAAGATATACGAAATGATAAAATAAATGTATAGCTAAGCAAAAAACCTAGGTTGAGAGGAGAAGAGTAAAAATGCAAAGGTTAGATAGACAGACGAGATATGTATGTAATGTGAGAGAAAATTGAACAATATAATATGAAAATTGTAATCAACTTTACCTCTTGATGCTAATGAATTGCTGAATCCTTGTCCTTCCGCTAAACACACCCACACACCTAGAATAACAAGATAATCAACATTCCTTTTACTATCAGCAATTATCCGTTTTACATAAAAATATAAACATCTAGTTATGCTGGCTGTTAAATTTATGACGCTAGCTGACAGAAAATGTTACTAGTGTATGTGCTCTCAATAAAATCAATTTCACTTTTTTCTGTCATCCGATAAAATGAAAAATCTGCACAGATTTATTTCATTTATAAAAATCTTAGCCATAACTTCTGGTTAAATATTTCCCAACAAAGTTCAAATTCGGGGGTAGCTGAAGTTATTTAAGCGTCTCCTAGCAATGAATAATCGAAAATTCCTACAATCAAAGCAACCAGATAAACATTAAAGAAATAATCAGAATTTTTTTTTTGTTAACTGTTGAAAACAAAATATTTGAAAAGCAATAAAGCAGTAAATGCAAAAAGATTGAAAAATACTGTAAATTGCACTTTTTCCAGTACCACTACAGTTTTTCATAGATGGCAATTTCGTTTATCAAACTTCCTATCTTGTAATAGGGAATTTGCTACGAAACATAAACAGCCACTGTAAAATTTAGTAGAAAGTGATTTCAAGACAATTTTACTTTTTGGGGGTTTTTAACGTCATTTATCCCCGGTAACTGGGGCTCAGACGGTTCCCTTCATAGGGACTTGGATATGGCAGTGAGGAATGTCTTGCCTGGATGACCTTCCTGACGCCAACCAACGCCTATCTCTTTCGTAAAGTTCCAAATTATTGTCGCCTGTACGGGGAATCGGACCAGAAACCTTTTGGTTACGGTGCAATTGCACTAACCATTAAGCTACGGCTCCTCGTCCAAGACAACTTTACTAATACAGATATTTTCATTAATTTGGATTTATTCTTGTTTAAAGTGGTTTAGTCCTAAAAAATTTTCACAATTTTTATGATCTCTATAATGTCACTTTAACAAACAGTTTCCTGAAAAAGCCCATAATTGTAACCTTTTACGTGTTATATTTAATTGTTATATTGATTTTTTTTGCAGGTTTTAAAAAATTCCAGTGAAAGGAAACCTAAGCTATTAGTAAATCTATTTGATTAATGCATAATTATTTGTACAATTTTTTGGCTTGAAACAGGAACTCTACCTATATATATTTCTCTCTGCATATTGTCACGTTGTAAGCCCAATACCTTTTTTTCCTTCTTAGACAAGCCTCCACTAGTCATTTTTCAATATCAATGATCAATCAAAGAAAAATACGACCGGGAATTGATAATGCAATTTCTTGCATTGGCCTTAAAATCGATGTACCTTGAAAAAATTCTGAAGAAGTCTCTTTTGCATATGTTGTTAACGAGCGAAGTTTTGACGCGAGTTTCAAATTTCAAGGATTTCTTATTTCTTAAGAAGTTTGTGGTTTTCCGTCTATAAACACTCAAATAATAATTGTTGAAGAATCTCAAGTCTTCTTTCTTCACTCTTTACGATTTTGACCGATTTGTGAAACGTTTTTAAAAGCCGTTTTGATGGTATTCCTGAAAAATGGATCAAATTTTATGAAGTGAAATTATTAATGATTTTCACTTTGTTTCTGTTGAAACTGTTTCCACCCTCAATCACGTAAAATAAATTTTTTGGTTGCAGCTTTTCTCATAGAATGATTCTTTTAGTTTATCCGGGGTGGCTATCGATTTCCCTGAAAGGGAGTTGGAATATAAAATACTGTAAGAACTATAATTAACACTGGATTGGTAGAGCTAAAACACGATGACCTTTATTGATTCCAGAAAGAATGTCAGGTCTGTATGTGTCCAGTTAACCTATTTTATTATAATCTAATAGCTATTTAACTGTGAAATATTGATATAAACTTCAAACTGCAGTGTAGGTAGAATATAAAATTACATACCAATTGTGAACCAAGTATTTTTCGAGTCAGAACAGTTTAAGGAAGAGAGAATAATCATGACGTAACTGAATATGGAATGCATGAAGCAGAGTTGCAACTTCTAAAGTTGCAACTCTGCTTCATGCAACGCTAAAATTGAAATAAATGATTGCGCTGTTTAATTCCTAATGTACCATGCTTGCACCCTTTATTTTGAATTTTAATGACAGTTTTTCATATATCATTATTATCACAAACTCTGCAGTCATAAAATAAGTTGGTTTAAAGGAAGATTAGTTCATGAGAGGAAACCTTTTTCCAACATTTGCAAAAAGTCACTTTTATTGATCATTGCAAAAAAATATATATGATATGTACACTCAATAAAAAATATTCATTGCTTTTAAAGTATTTAGAAAGGTCAGCATTTGGAAATGCCTGTACCATTACAAATGTCATTATATACCTTGTATACTAATGTCTAAATGTAACAATATATGGTAGAGTAAATACAAATTTTGGACAAAGTACCTACTTTCTAATTTTCTCTCCTTCCTATCCCGCATGTCCGATTACAGAATTTCGGAAAATATCAAAATTTAAAACGCTTTATTTTTTAAAAAATGGTAGTCATTATTTGCGTATTCACTCTCTTCTTCGCCATTTTTAAAATAATCTGTTAAGATAAAAGCTGCAAAAGATCTTTTATTAGTACATATTCAACTCCATGGAAAGCCTATCCAAACATTTGTCACAAGACATAAAGAGAACGTATTATAGTGTAAATATGCATGTTTACAATAAAACAAATCCTTAATAGAATAAATCAAATATAAAAATGCAGAGCTAAATATGCTATATTTAAAACTCATATTTATTACAAAAATAAATTATATACTTACCACACAATACAGCCAAAGTAACGAAAATATCTGTTTTTGGAAATTCCATTATTTCCGAGAATCGTTAAATTTTAAATAAAATGGCGTCCTAAAAATTTCAAAAAATATATTAGTGATCGCGCGATGTTACATTAAGCTCCTTTCAACATGAACCTTAGTTTGACTTTGAACTGCCGAAGATCCCAAGGTAGAAAATATATCTGATAACCGCTGAGAGATCACCAAAGGATTTCAGACCCAAACCACAAACCTGCCAAAGCATATTTTAAATAGCTCACCCGATTATATCATATTTAAATTTTACATCGCTTCAGCTACTTTGAGCCTTAACTGATTCTGATTTCTTAAATTCCTAACCGTAAAAATAAGACAGACTAGTCTAAAGATACTAGAAAGAAAAGTGCAAATAATTCAGCTTTATCATCTATTGAAGACATACCATCGCAAAAGGAGGAAACCAGCAAAAGATTGCTTTTACCTCCATAAAGATATTTCTATAGAGAACCGGATAAGAAGGCATCAAAATAACCTTTGGAAATAAATGGGGGTGGATTTTTCAGTTAAATGTAATATTTTCTTGATTTGAATATATCAACAACAAGAAATCTGACAATTTCTTTATTGATATTGTTTCTATGTGATGTAAATAATATATGTTATTTTAAAGGATTATCCTATAGGCAATCAGAAGGGTAAGGGCTACAACAGAGCAATAAAAAATAAAGAATATAGCTGAGAAAAGAAAGATAAAATCTACCATTTGTAAGGGTATAACCAGAGAGATCTAATTCAAAGAAATAAAAGCTGAATGAATTGTCTGCTGAAGAATAACAAAATTAATACATGATTTCGGAATTTGGAAGCCAGTTTTGTAAGTTGTCTTATAGAAATTAATGATTATTGAAAAACAAGCAACACTTTTAAATATTTGTAAGCAGATGCGTTACAAAAGGAGTTCAACAAATATTCATGCGGCACGAGTGCTGAAACAGGTCGCACTTTTCTGATTAAATTCCCAACAGAGTGGACTATTGACAATGTCTCACTTCCCGGATAACAACTTTGTCACTTTAAATAGTGAGAGCCTTTCGAAACCGTAATGCTGTATTTTTTTACTGTGAGGATTTATATAATTTACACCGAGGGGCAAAGGTGTGTGTCTACCAGATGTGGCTAGTTGAGGTAACATCTTTACTTAGATCTCTGGGAACAATATGAAGAGACCATTTCATGAACAAGCATGTAAAACTGAAGGTTGTCATTACCCTAGTATGCCCGGTCGGACACAATGCATGCCAAAACTTGACTTCCAACACAGCCAATGTCAAAAGATCAAATGCTATTGAGCTGGTATTGTATTGGAAGATCTTATACATGAACTGATGCGACCATTGAAACAATGTCACAGTTTTGAAAGAAATAAACACTTCCAGCCAGTTGCTGTCCACTGTACAAAAGAGAAAAGTGTAATACTTTGACCATGTGGAAAAAGCACAGAATGTAAAAGGGCGTACCTTCCAGAGAAGGATCGTAGAGGCATGCAGCAGAGGCAGAACTGAACGATACTGGATGGATGACATCAAGGTCCTGAAGCAGGGAGACCAAGAGGACAATAACGATCTTCAGTCTTTAAAAAACAATAATAGACACTAGAGAAAGACAAGACAAAACAAGAGTGGACAATAAAGCTTCAATCAGTGAAAATGAGGTTTTTCAAGGTAATCTTGAGTAGTTAAAAATGAGCTTTTGTTATAAACGTTCAGCCTTAAAAAATAAAAATTTCTAATAAATTATCAAAACAATAAAAACAATACATTGCTATAAAATTATAGAAGTAAAAACAAAACATGAAATCAGTAGATAGCCTCTGACGAGAAAAAGAAATCAAAGTAATCATAAACATTATTGCTGATAGAATTCATGTCAATAGTGTTTCTTTCATGGACCTGTGATACGTTTATCAAATAGATTTTATCAATTGTGTTTCATATCGTTTACCTGCGACACAGTTATTGCCTTTAGAAAAAAGAAATCCATGAGCACATAATTATGTAATAATGAGAGAAAAACAAAAAGAAAATTACCCTTTATTTTTCTTAAATTTTACCAATTGAAAAGCTTATACCGACCTTAACGCAGAGTAACTTCCTCTTTTTGATTATTTTTTTGTTTCTATTTTTTTTTTATTATTTTCATATTTCTTTTCATCCGTTTCTGATTTTTATTTCTCTGAGAAGGTAGAAACTCAGTAGTTTAACAATAACAATGAAACCAGTCTGGCACAAAACTTAACAGAACATTGGTAAAGCTTGATGTAGGAACTACTCAAATTGGAATCTGATGATCATTCACTACTATGCAGGTTCAAAAATGTTTTTTAGTCAAATGTAAATCATAGGTTCGTGGCACTGTAAAACATATCATACAACAAAATAGCTAAACGATGAATTATGAGCAATTTAAAACTTCTTTATTTATTTTTTTGTTTTAACTTCTCAGGTAAGTAATACCTGACATCACCTCTTGCTACTTGAGTCTTTCAACAGGAGCTCAAGTTCCTCTTGAGTAGATTATTTGGTTTCGTACGTGGTTTTGCTAAATGTGGACTATATGATTTGGGGGGAAAATTTTGAAATTATGTTAATAAAAATTTAATAAATTATAATAATTTAAGACAAAATTTATCATAATTCTTCAGTATAGATAATAATGAACTTATCGGTAGCAATGATAATAATAGAAGTGGCTAATTTATTTCTACCACTCAACCTATAACTTAAAGCACTGATGTTTTTATCTACTAATTTTAGTTTAAGTCCATTTTATTTTAAATCTGTATGAGCGTAGTAGGTAGTAGAAAGTTTTCTCACTGATTGAGTTATTTACCTTGCTTAGAAGTAATGTTACTAAAGAACAAGGTTTATAGGTTGGTTCTCTATCATTTTCATTCTCTCATCAATTTTTGCATTTACCACAATTTCCCGCACAATTTATAATCAACATCTGCATGAACTTTTTTACTGAGAGACAGAAATACCAAGAATACCCTCTGTTTAATACATGTGGGGATCAAATTTCATTTTGTTTCCTGTAAATGAGTGACAAATTAAAATTATAAAAACAGAGACTAAAGTAAGATCCTACACTTTTCCTAGAGTACAATATTGTAAAGTTGTTCACTAATAAGGGTTTCTCTCACTATAGCTTACATTCAAAGACCATTGATAAACATGATACCAATAACTGCAAAATTAAAGTGTTCATTCATAAATAAATCAAGTGGATACGTAAGCAAACCTACTAAATTACCAGTTTTGCTTACATTTCTTATACACCACTTAACGTCGGTCTGACGATCGGCAGAGTTCTTGCCAAGTGGTAAGATGTTTGCATTGTGTCAACCAAACTTCTAAGCTTTCCACGTCTTTACCACTTAGGTCCCTCCATGAAATTTTCCATCTTCTTCTACTTTGTTTCTCAAAAACTAGCTTTAATACAAAGCAAAATTACTACATTTCTTCAGCATCACGTTTAATATGTTGATTTTGTCTAAGAGCTTAAATTGGAAAATTAGATGACAAACAAATAAGACCCTTCCCATTAACATTATCAGAATCCCATGCTCTCATAGTGTTAAGAAAAGGTGTGGTTTCCATTAACCAGCTCAGAATATCAAGACCTTATCAGGTCAAGCAAAGAGGTCGTTCCCATTAACATTCTCAGAATCCCATGCTCTCATAGTGTTAGGAGAAGGTGTGGTTCCCATTAACCAACTCAGGATATCAAGACCTTATCAGGTCAAACAAAGAGGTCGTTCCCATTAACATTCTCAGAATCCCATGCTCTCACAGTGTTAGGCTAAGGTGTGGTTCCCATTAACAAACTCAGAATATCAAGACCTTATCNAACATTATCAGAATCCCATGCTCTCATAGTGTTAAGAAAAGGTGTGGTTTCCATTAACCAGCTCAGAATATCAAGACCTTATCAGGTCAAGCAAAGAGGTCGTTCCCATTAACATTCTCAGAATCCCATGCTCTCATAGTGTTAGGAAAAGGTGTGGTTTCCATTAACCAGCTCAGAATATCAAGACCTTATCAGGTCAAGCAAAGAGGTCGTTCCCATTAACATTCTCAGAATCCCATGCTCTCATAGTGTTAGGAGAAGGTGTGGTTCCCATTAACCAACTCAGGATATCAAGACCTTATCAGGTCAAACAAAGAGGTCGTTGCCATTAACATTCTCAGAATCCCATGCTCTCACAGTGTTAGGAGAAGGTGTGGTTCCCATTAACCAACTCAGAATATCAAGACCTTATCAGGTCAAGCACGCTCTTTTAAAGTCAGACAACAAGATTGTACCTATGGCCATTATCAGAATCTCTGGACCTCATAAGGTCAGACAGAAAGGAAGATCGTTTTATAACCATACCCAGTATCTCTCGTCCTGATACGTCAGGCAGACAGATAGTTTCATTCAACATTCTCAAAATCTCACAGCTTCATACAGTCAAGAAAAGAAGTTGTTGCCATAAACATTCTTGGGATCTCACGTCTTCGCATCATATAGGAGAGAGTTCATCATCAGTTTCAAACGAAGAGATTATTTTATTCAAAATTCCCAGAATCTCAGGATCTTTCAAGTTTAAACAAAGAGATCTTTCTCATCACCATTAATAGAGTCTCTTCCTCTCGTTAGGTCTACAACAGAAATAGTTCCAAATAATTTTCTCGAGATCTTACGCCCTCCTGTGGTCTTCGAAAGAGAACGCTTCCTTTAAGATTCAAAGAATCTCACACGGTAATAAGGTCAAGCAAAGAGATTGTTCTCATTACCATACAGTCGTACGATCTCATAAGGTCAAGAAAAGAGACCATTTCAATTAAAATTCTAAAAATCACACGACCTTAATACGTCAAGATAAGAGAAAGGTCCCACTTACATTCCCAGAATTATCACCTTCATAAGGTCGAGGAAAGAGACAGTTTTCATTAAAATTCTCCAAACCTTATGATTTGTTCTTGTTAACATTCTCAGAATTTCCCGACTTAATTAGGTCAAGCAAAATGATCGTTCTCATTGACATTCTTGGAATCTCACTTCCTCATAAGGTAAAGCTAACAAAGCGTTTCTATTAACGTTTTCAGATTTTCAAGTCCTATAACGACGAGCATAGAAATCTCTGTCACTTTCCCACTCAGAATCTTAAGCTTCCATATGGTCAACTTAAGTGATCGATGATCCACTGTGGCAAATGAGCTAGAAATTTTCTGGCGCGGCAAAAAATTCTGGAAAAGCAGGCCAGTGAAGTCCTCCCACTACACTGTACTTATTACCAGATTGTACGACTGAAATATTTCTGGAAACAATTGACTTCTAGTAAATTTCTATTTATTTTATTTTTAGGCTAACAATAGACAAACTTTAACTGCAAATTAATTCATTGAGTTGAATCATTTAGAATTATTGTGCTTAATTTCGCATGCAAGAGACTTTTGAGCCCCCACCCCGAACAAAAATTAATCTAATCCATTTGTGATGGGGAGGGACATGTATCTGTCAGCCTTGTTTCACTTGTAAAAGTACGTCATGCTTTATTCACTGCTATTTATAACTTGTTTTTGGTTTGCAATGTATATTTAACTAATATTCTAATTATTTAGACCAACTAGAGTCAACATTTTTATGTTATCAAAGTCTCTTTAAGACCTTACGTAAAGTAGAGGTTTTTTATTTAAACTGTTTGAGATAAGGCTGACAAAAAATTATAGAGATAGATACAAATCAGAATGGCAGGATCAAATTTTAATAATGGACTGAAATAAATAAATGTAAAGTATTTAGGCAAACAAAGGTCGGAACAGATAAAAGAACATGGCATCCCACCTTTTTCAAGAGAGAAAAACACGTGGTTAACTATCTATCTATCTGTCTATCTACCTATCCATCAATCTCTCTGTCTATCCGTCTATCTTTGAGCTCATCTATTCAACTATCAAGGGGTTTATATTGCTTTTATGTTTTGTACCACATGTCATATTTCAGTTGTTTGTAATATATATATATATATATATATACTCAATCTGCAGACAGTCATGTTTCACCCTTTGTGGGCTCATCAGTGCAGCACAGAGCTTCTGAGAAACCACGCATGCGTATATATATGTATATATATGTAAATATATGTATATATATATATATATATATATATATATATTTAAATCCAGTATAGTATACAAAATAACTAGACCAATTTAGCAGTTACTACTAGTTTCATGTTTTCTTAACAATCTTCAAACTGCAAGCGAATATTGGGATATATATATATATATGTTTATAAATAGACTGATGGATAGATAAGTAAGTTCTCTACCATGAGTTGGTAGTTTGAACAGCATATAATGAAAATATTTGTTGGTAAATATCTATTCCTACCAAAAACTTTAAACTAACGGATGGATTAATTAACTAAATATATAACCAGATCGAAGAATTGTCCTCCTTTTTATCAATAACCCTGGGTTTAGAGACGTAGCTGCTTGACTGAAAATACATGGCCCTCATGTGCAGGCTAGTTTGAATTCCACTAATTTGTCTAATTTAAGTTCTCCGAATTTATGCCAATATTCGTTTCCCGTTGCTTTAAGTCATGACCCCATGAGTGATAAAATTAATGATAAATTTCAGAATTCCAAACAACTAAGTTTTGCTCGGTACATATCAGTGTGACTGTCCTTCCCGTCACATTATAGCTTAAGTAAGTCAAATGAAGAATCATTAAACAGCAGAACAACTGGATTTACCTCCTTAATTACAGCGTTCCTGTGGTTCAGTGGTTTAGGTGTTAAACTAAAAACGCGACTCTTTTGCAGGCCTTAGTTCAATTCTTGCTTGGGATGAATTTTCCTCTGGCCCATTCTTCTGCTTTTGATTTGCTATCAAAGAATGCCCGACAATACTGTGGCCTTGTAATGTACAAAATGTAACAAGCTTTGTACTACTGAGGTACCTACGTGTTTAATGGTGGTTTTCCTGTTTCGTCAACCTCCCTAGCACAATTGAAAATTAAATAGACAAATTGGATATTGAAATAACTCTGTTAAAGAATTAAATTACGTGAGTATTTAGTGGTTCAGTACAATGCTAGTTCCTAAGGTCATGTAAAACGTGACTTTGTTTGCACAATTCTTCATCGGGTTAACATATTTGTGTTGCAGTACATTTGTTGAACGATGAGGTAATAAGTTATGTATGTGCTCTTACTTAATCATGCCCTTAGCTGACTTAAAAACGTTTTACATTCGCCAAGGAGGCTTTGTTTTCTCTTGTTTTTGACGGTTCGTATGACTCTCTGTCAGTTGGTTAGTTTGTCTGTCTTTTTGTGTGTGAAATAACTTTAAAATTTATGAACGGATTCTGAAGAAATTTTCAGAAAATGTTGATATTAGCACTGGTTAATTTGGAGATTACTCGG
>RDPX01000061.1:1389715-1407751 GCA_003991215.1 Morbakka virulenta | reverse complement strand
GTCCCATTACGTGAGTGGAACTGGTTTCAAAGAGATTTTCTGAATATGCCTTGGTTGTAAAAGCCAACATATAAGTTTTTGGATTGAAAAGGAAAGTATCAGAAATCTTTGTAAATTCAAAGATGTGGTCTAAAACGTCTGCATGCAAATTATAAAACAAAATAATTCGGAAGCCTTAATTTTTTTGCTGAAAACCATACATTTTAATCCCATGACCATTTTAAGCTACCAGAACATTTGTTAGTTTCTCAGATCTTTACCATGTCATTTGTTTTCATTTTAATTTTCAAAATAGCGAAATTGTGCACTTCATCAAAATGTTATTAATCAACCTGGATTAAGCCCTGTTTTCCACGACATAAAATCTTGCTTTTCGATGGTTTCAGCCAATTTATCCATAACATTTGGTGCACTGCTTGATAATAATAGGGTGGGTGGGGGATTGATTTGCTGTCGTTGGTGAATCGAAAATCAAAAGGAAACCACACTACCTTATTCTCTGTCGTAGCTCAACCAAACGTAAATTTCAATGGGAAAACTCTGACTTCCACTGCGAATTCAGCGGTAATGGAAATTACTGCAGATAATATTCATGATCGAATACGGTAAAAACCACTTTCAAATGAATATAATAGGACTAATTAACGCGTTTAAAAATAATTGCAATGAAAAACTGAAAGACTATAGCCATATCTAGTATATTATATATACAGTATATTTCAAATATAGCGTATTCTATATATTCATATATAGACATATTTATATATATGTATATATCATCTTATATTGTTCTGCTATATGCATTGAGCACTTTTTGATACGAATACACAATATTACACAAATATATATATATATATATATATATATATATATATAAACATACAATACACCTAAAATGTTATGAAAAACTATGAAAAATGTATATCGAATAATTTCTTAAACCAGAAATTGTTCCATAGTTGTTATTATTGATTTTCAAAATCAATTGGAGTTGATTAAAGTTCACTTGAATACATACCTATTGCACATCACTTTATCTGTCCTGATACAATTGATGTGGTTAAGGTACGTATTTGATGCACTTGACAAAGCCAACTTTCCCTTGTATTTATCTCTTATGGCTTCTGTATGCTTTCTTTCCTCCACGATATGATTTGAATGTTTTTAATTCGAAAGTTAACCGTTATCTTTTGAACTCTTATTTCTGATCTTCACCATTTTATGCTTCTTTTTACAGTTGCATGCATTTAGTCGCTCTATGTCTTGTATTGTTTTCAAAATTATTTTAAAAAATAAGTTAAAACAAATTTAAGTGGTTTTTGTTAAATGTAATATGGTAATCAATTACAAATGCTGGTTTTGGGGGTCTGAGTAAGTCTCTTCTGGGCCTGGCTAGAGCATTTAATGAATGAAGGTGACGTGAAGAAAACTTCTTCCTTTCTCAAGAAATGAAGTGTTACCCGCTTAACATTCAAGTACTGTTGTGCATGAGTGTAAGTGTAGATTTGATGCCAGGTATGTTGAAATCAGACTCGAACTGTTCATCAGGAAAGCTATAAAAGATCCGATAAATTAAGAGAAATGTTTTATTAAGCAAGTTTTGTGTACAGAAGATTTGAGTTAAGACGTACAAATGAATCTTGTATTTGGCTACAAGTTTAAACCTCTGCTATCATCTGTCAGTCCGTTCGTTTGTGCTTGGACCAAACACTACGGAGAGTTAGTGAAGTGCGCAGGTCACGAAGTTTGGACATTACAGCACAGCAAAAAATGAACCAATAAAGGGAAGTGTTTGTTTTCAATGCTGATACTTCGTAACAATTACATCTGTCGTTGATTATTTATATACTGAAGTTAACAGTCTACTATAGGCAGTGTCAAAGTTTGCAGTCTTTTTCCTTTGTACATATCTCGAGTCACAGCCTCTTTGCAGTGAGAACCAGCAATACAATCTTGTCTCTATGGTTTCACTTATCAATCTGACATAAGCCTTGTGAAAACTCTTTAAGCTTTTCTTTTCACCTCATTGGATAATACTCAACGCTACTCTTGTCCCTCAAAATTGAAAGCAAATTATTGCATTGTTCTCTGCTGGTACTATGTTGTGCCACAAATATCTTGGACAAAATGTAACGATAAAATTTATTCGGTTGACCACAAAAAAATTCCTTCTGGTCCCCGGCTTATAGCTGTTTTTGTTAATAGATTTTTTAGCATTTACAGTATGTGGTTAACAGTGGTATTTTTCTGTTTTTAATGAATGACTTTTTATGGTGAAAAGCAATAGCCTGAGGATATCTTCATAGGAGGTCCTTCATAAAACTGTTTCAACTTTTTCTATGACACTTTTATTGGAAGGGATCTGGTTTCTCATTAATGTTATGTTTTTTCATGTCAGTGGCATACTTGATTGATGATTATTGACCAATGGTTACCAAGAAAAGATATTAAAAGGTGGCTTATTCGGTATCATTTCCAGTTTTTAAAACACAACCATATGGGCGCTTTAAAAGTTTGTTGTATACTTAAGACTACCTTGAATAGATTTTCGTTTCTACTATATTGAAAAGTCGACTTACGACTGTAGTTTCCACATGCTATCAAACTAGCACAATAAAGTTACTTTCCAGGGTTCAAAAGCCCCTTGGTTTATTAACGAAAAACATTTTAACTGCATTTATTTGTGAATTTAAATTCAGGGGTGTCGCCAATACAATTTCTTTTTCTTAGATTGCCGTAGCTGTTCCACCCATCGGCGGCCTCTTTGATTAATTCTTTCTACTTTCATCGATTGGCCAAGTACATAGGTAGCACATTAAAAGACAGGTCAGAAGGAATAAACTGCCATTGCTCAACTGTTCTGCATTGCATACTGGTTTTATTGTTAATTCTATTCCTGTTGTTATGATTCGTTCAGCTAATTAGGAACTAGTCATATCATTAGAAACTGTTCAGCTCATTATATGCTATTCACGTTGATGAATGTTATTGGTAACATTGATTACAATTCATATCCCTTTTCCCCCTCTGCTTTGGAAACAGAAGAAGTTGATGCATTTTTTCAGAGGAGAATTAAAAGATTAGATATGAACAACACGTAACGTCAGGAAAGGCAAGTAATATAATTACATGAAGTGATCAATTCCATTGAAATGATCTACATGGGGCCTGTTGATAAATCAGATAACAGAATTCTGTGAAGCAGAAAATCATGGATGGTTGATCCGACATGTTGGAACGACTATTTAAAAGGAAAAGCAATTGTATTGTAAAATAGCTTTTTCTTTCTTTCTTTTCCTAGCGTATACAATATGGGGATTAATGAAACCGGTATCCACTCTTCTCCCATTATCCCAATAAGCTCCAACAAATTTCAAACCTTCACATTGTGTGATTTGTATAATAATCTATAACTTTATATATGTAGGTATCTATGCATCTACATATACATTTGTATTTGTATACATAATTCGATCTGCAGACCCTATCAACAAATCTTCACTCAACAGTGCAGATAGCGAAATAGACGTTCATTGAAATAAAAAGGCTAATGTCTTAGTTCCAGGTTACAAAAGGTTTCAGCGTAAAGGTATATTGAGTAAGAAAGTAAAATATTTTATTAACGATTACGAAACATATAAGAGGCTTTTGCTACTAAAATTTGGTAGGAATAGCCTAATATTGCAGGTAGCGGGATGGAAATATTTTCTATTAACAGGAGAAAGTAAGGCATCCCCTTCCTTCCACATCCTGGGGAAGCCCTCCGGTCAGGGTACTTGAAATCATGGCAGGCAGGAGATGGACTGTTGAGCAGCCGGATATCTCGGGAGCTAATCAGCTTTCCAATGTGTTAGGCAAATGATACTTAAGACAGTACAATGGCTAAGACACCCGCCCCTTTTTTTAAGCAATGCCCCCAGAGAACGTAATTGCAGTCTGGTATTTACAGGTATTTACTGCAAAGAATATCCCAGTGAGCAAAATACTCAGAATGTAGTCAACTGCTTTGAAGATGATTTTTAGCTCCTCTGGAGATTCCTTGCACGGTAGGGTGGACAATTTCCGATAGGTAGCCCCAGACCGCCATTCAGCTACTGTCCGCATCAGATAGAAGATTACAGTCAGGAGATGAACTGTACAAACTTTTCTTCAGAAAAGAAAATTAGACAATTTTAAACAAGAAATGAAAAGAATGAGTCTGAACAAGCTGGAGCTTTTAGAGGTGAAATGGATGGGAGCAGGTTGTAAAACATCTGACAACTACACAATTATATTCTTATTCAAGAACCTTTTCGTAACTCGATGACATCCTCTAAGTCCATGCCAAGAGCAGACTGTTCAAGTGACATCGAAATGAAAACAAATCTCAATATCAAGTTCATGCACAAAAATATACAAGAAGTGACAGGAAAGAAAATTTCGGCAACAACTAACTGCCTAATGTCCAAAGATGGTGACAATCTTATTGAAAAGGAGGATTTCCTAAGCAGACGGTCTCAATACACAGCAGAGCCCTAACATGATGACTGATGCCCGCCATCTGAAAAGAGTAATGTAGATGAATGTCGTATAATAATCAGAGATAAAATGCAGAATGTCTTTAGAAAGATGAAGAGTGCTAAAGTATCAGGGCTTGACGACATCCCACTCGAATTGATAATTGCTCTAGATGAAATGGGAATTAAGGTGGTTAGGGACATCCCGGAGGATATGAAGAAGTCTGTATGCATCGCACGCCCTACGAAACTAGCTACAGTTGAATGTGATCAGCACAGGATAATTAGTCTAATGAGCTACCTCACTAAGGTTAAACTTAGAGTGCTAATGTACAGAATGAGAAACAAAATACTACCAGTATTATCAGATACACAACTTGGATTCATGGCTGACAAAGGTACAAGAAATGCGATCTTCACCTTGAAGAACCTCATGGAAAAATCAACTGAGGTACAGAAAGATTTGTACCTTCGCTTCATCAATTACTCAAAGGCATTTGACGAAGTAGAGCACTTAGATCTGTTTAACATATTTTCAGGGCTAAACATTGATGGTAAGGACCTCATAGACCCAAAAACCTGTAATGGGAGCAGGAAGTAGCCATTACAATCGATAATGATTGCAGTGATTACAAAACAATCTGAAGAGAAGCGAGACAGGGATGTGTCTTCTCACACTCTCTCTTTAACATCTACAGCAAGATAAATTTAAGAAACAGCATAAAACATGAAGGAGTCAATGTTGGTAGGTACAACATCAATAATTAAAAATACGTTGACGACACAGTCTTCAACTCTGACTCTGAAGATAAGTTACAAAGAATATTAGCTACAGTGGCAGAGGAGAGAGAAAAGAAAGGTCAACAGCTTAAGGCAATAAAGACAGAATACATGGTGATTTCCAAAAAGCTAGCAATACCAAATTGCAAGTTTTCATACAGAGGAGAGAATATTAGACAAGTAAACAGCTTCAAATACCTAGGATACCCTATTACACCTGTTCGCAAGAGCTACATTGAAATTAAGAGAAGGATTACCATATTTAGATCCACCTTCAACAACACGAAGTGCAATTTTACAAACAGAGATACAAGGCTCCAAACGAAAATCTATACCCTGAAGGCTTATGTACGGTCCATCCTATTCTATGGTAGTGAGTGTTGGACTTTGACCAAGGATGCAGAACGTCGAGTGGAGGCAGCAGAGATGTGGTGTATCAGGAGAACTGTGAAGACATCATGGACAGAAAGAAAAACCAACAAAGAAGTAATGCGAATTGTTGGATACAAGAGATTACTTCTCAATACCATCAAAGAAAGATAGCTGAAATTCGTAGGACGCATAGCGAGAGAAAAAGGAACTGGAAAAGGGCTTACTATTGGGAAAGATCATAAGCAAGAAAAGCAGGGAATGAAGTTCATGGACAGCCTTAACAAGTACAAGAGACCATCAATACATGATTAATGAACTCATAAGAAAGACTGAATGCAAGAGGAGCCGTGGCTTACTGAAATACACTCTTCCGTTACTATTTCCAGCTCTTTATTATACTTAGTTTGATATTCATGTCCATCTTAATTACAGAAGCGAGATCAAGGTTCAGTTCTCAAGCTGCTTACCCAGGAATGAATACTCAAAATACCAAACAGTAGCGAGAAATAAAAAGAATGGGTGGGAGCATGGGGGCAGACAAGAAAGTTATTTATTGGAATTGGCAGAATCGGTATCAAAGAAGTGGTCTAAAAGAGAAGTGGTTAACTATCGAAACAGTGCTGTCACAGTGTATATAAAAAGACAAACATTGAGTTAAAATCGCTGGGTGGTAGCGACACAGAACAACTGATTGCGGCAACACATTTTACTTTTTGGTATGCAGTCTTTCGCAGGCGGAGAAAGCGATTGACGCCAGCGTAAGAAGGTTGAAGAAACCATTTTTTCGAGTAGGGGATAGAGATTATGGCAACTAGACGAGGCACATTAAGATGACTCTTTTGTTGATGAGTTATCCTACTGAGGAAGTAAATCGAAATTTTTGCGTTGTTGACATTAGATAGAGCTAGGTCCTAACCTCAGTTGGCTTGAAGTAAATGTATGCTTCCTTCCTGTTTTGACAACTTTACATAATAGATACGTGTAGAGGAGCCGTGGCTTAATGGTTAGTGCAACTGCACAGTAACCAAGAGTTCCAGGATCGATTCCCCGAGCTTTCGAGGAGAATTTGGAGCTTTACAAAGAAAAAAAAAGCCATTGGTTGGCGTCAGGAAAAGCATCCGGCCAAGAAATTCCTCACTGCCAAATCAAAGTCTCTCTGAAGGGCACCATCTGAGCCCCAATTGCTGGGGGAAAATGACGTTAAAACTAAAAAAAAAAAGAAAGACTGAATGCAGAGAGGAATGGAGAGCTATGATGTCTGCAAGATCAGATCAGACATCTGAAAAAGAAGAAGCCTAGTATTTGGTAACACTCGCCTATAAAACTTTGAAGAACTTCCTTTTATTAAAAAACGTGTGTAATTTAATGCATGTTGCTCTTATACACACTTTTTACAAGAAGACTGTTATCAACGTTGACCTTCATTATTTTATTAAAAGGAAGAAATTATTCTTTAAGAAGACATCCTTTTGTATTTAAACGTTACAAAGCAGGACAAGGAATAAGGAACTTGTCATAATGAAAGCTCTTATTGAACACGTCCGTAATTCGCATAGAGTAACAGAGAGATGTCTCGAAAGGAACAACTAGCACGAGTGTTTCTGAGCTATTAAGAATTAAAAAGGGGAAAAAGAGAATTTTTTAAGATTTTGGAACCCTGTTTTGTTGACCCTGGATTTTGTTTTAAACCTTTTCTTCAATTCTTGCCTATTTGACTTTTGATATTTTGTGAACTATTCGCTTATAAATAAATTGCATGTACCCTTTTCACTCATCTGTACTTCTTCTTAGCATTTTCTCACAATTTTTTGTTAAACCTTTTCTCATAGTTTTAGTTCTGAATCTGTTCCCATAGTTTTAATTACATAAGGAATGCTAATAGTAATTTCCGATTGGTGTTTCAGTATTTAAGAGGTACTTTATTTTGTTACTCATCAACAAAAGCAATTCAGTGTAGCTCACGAAACAAGGTCACAAATCATCAACAGTAATGTTCTCACATAAATTATATTAAAAAATTAGTAGAATTTCAACAATTTTCTGTCAATGTAAAGAATGTACACACAAAAGTAATAATAATATATTAGGAAACAGGGGTTTTGTTTTTTTCTAGGCAACAAAAAAATGTCAGACAAGTAGGATTTGTGGGCAGTCATCTTGAAGTACTCAGCTCAATACCGCTCTTCTAATTCAATAATCACGATTACTTTTAGCAGCAAAAATTCCGGTGCAAACAGTTTCTGTATTCCGTAGGACTCAAACTCTACTCTTCTGAGTATTTGTCTGCTATCTTCAACTTATAATGTTTTCTTTAAAAGGTCAAACAAATTAATAACTAGTTATATATTCAAGACGCCTTTTTTGATCGATTGGGTTAAATTGTGGTTTTGAGTATTTGTATTATAGTGGTTTAGCTTAGTTGAGTTTATGTAAAAACGTATTTTCTACCCACAAACAAGATATTTGTACGAATACGTCATAACCATTCATCAGTATAAATAACAATGTGTTTAAAAGAAATAATGAAATGAAGGAAATAAAAGGGTTAATCATTAAAATAGATTGCAAGACATTGATGATTCAGTTTTGTAGGTAACACTAGCAAAAGGAAATAGGAGGTCTCTTTTTGAGTTGACGAGAATTTGAAAATAAAGATTTTATCGTTTTAAATCAAATCAATTTATTACTTAAAGACATCAGTGAAGAATTATCTACATTTAAGGCTTAGAGCCTTATGTTATTTGTGTTAAATGTTGTTAGTTTAAAGACTTATTTGAATTTCTGTTTTTAGCTCTCTTGGGTAATTTGCAAGAGGTCACGTGATTGTATTGTGACGACATGCTCACCCCTGAAAGAACGAGCGAGACTTTTTTTTATATACTATTGAGTCACCACACATCAAATTTAAAAGCCACTCGAGGATGAGGGTTAGACTGTTTAGGTCTTGTTTTCATGAGATAGTGATATTGTTTTCTGTTCTTTTCACAGGCGACACTACTATTTGCTAATTAATTTGTTGATAAATGAAAGTACTGTAAGTATACTGTAAGTACTGTATACACAATTCATAGTCTTTGGTGCTCAAATAGCATTGCCTTTACAGTTAGGTATGAACAAAGCCTTGTTATTCATCGTTGGTCTCTGTGGCAAAAGGGTATTTGAAATTACTTCTAAACTATTTATAACTTATTTTCAAGTCATAACAAAGTGTTATTGATTTTAAAAAAGGATTGAAAATTCCTGATGACTCAATATTGCAAAAGATAAAGCCAACATACCACAAAAACTATAAACAAGTACCATTCTGCAACTGAACAAATAAAAGAAAGAAAAGGATAATAAAATTTGGTTAACAGTGGTGATTAAATGGATGTATGAGAATAGAGGGAGTCAAATCAGAAACAGTGAGTTTTGGAAAAGCCTATTGTGATCAACAGATCCGACAGCTTTTTGGGCTTACCAGCCTAATTCTCTTGAAGCTGATTATACCAAGATAAACCTTTTTTTGGGCACATTGCCAGATAATTAGATGGAAAAGAGATGAAACAGATATTCACTAACAACATGAAGGAAATAAGGGAAGGGGAAGTGTTTATAGCTTGGATAAAAGTTATAAAGAATTGCCTGAAGAAGGAAGACTCGTGGGCAAAAGCTAAAAGGGGAAGGAAGCCAGAGAAATTGAAAAGAAACAACAAATGAAGATATGATGATGATATGAGATATGAAGAAATCAAACAGAAATGTTTTTGTTCTTTTCTCCTTTAAAAAGACTGGCAAAAAGATTAGGATTTTTCTATCCTGGAGTACTTTCTAATATCAAGAACCACATAATACTGTAGTATTGGATCCCAACCTAATTTTTCGCCCAAATATATTGTAGAAAACTGACACTTCCAATATCCATCTGTAACCTTTAGGAGAGTTTGTTCCTGCAAATATTTGAAGCTGTAAAGGACCAAGCTAGAAGAAAAAACATTACTTATAAACTTTTCATGACTTAGCTTCTCACAAACACTGATTCCAGAGATAGCTGTCTCTGGTGACCTATTTATCATTGTAGTTAGTAAGCACTCACCCGACGATGGAAACAACAATGAACGGTAACATTTTTGCGCTCATAGTTTTTAAAATGGATTTAAATTCTTTAAATTTTTAAATATCTGATTTGTATTTTTTTTATGTCACCACACAACTGCAGACGTACTTGGTTTTTCAAATTTTCAAATACAGGATTATTTTCCAATTTTAATTTTTGTAGAAATTGGTTTCATTTCACTTTTAACACTTTATCCGAAAATATGAACGTCTCATCGTCATCATCGTCATCGTCATCGTCATCGTCATCATCATCATCATCATCATCATCATCATCATCATCATCATCATAATCATCNAAATATTTGAAGCTGTAAAGGACCAAGCTAGAAGAAAAAACATTACTTATAAACTTTTCATGACTTAGCTTCTCACAAACACTGATTCCAGAGATAGCTGTCTCTGGTGACCTATTTATCATTGTAGTTAGTAAGCACTCACCCGACGATGGAAACAACAATGAACGGTAACATTTTTGCGCTCATAGTTTTTAAAATGGATTTAAATTCTTTAAATTTTTAAATATCTGATTTGTATTTTTTTTATGTCACCACACAACTGCAGACGTACTTGGTTTTTCAAATTTTCAAATACAGGATTATTTTCCAATTTTAATTTTTGTAGAAATTGGTTTCATTTCACTTTTAACACTTTATCCGAAAATATGAACGTCTCATCGTCATCATCGTCATCGTCATCGTCATCATCATCATCATCATCATAATCATCGTGACTAAATAGCCTGATAGTTTTAATAGGAAAATAAAATGTGCTAAGTATTTTAGGTATGCCTCATTTAACCTTATAAGCGCCAGTTTGCATTTTGAAGTTTCAATCACTTATAGCAAAAGTTGAGAAAAGAGGCAAAATGCAAAAGTTTAATTACCGTGTATTTTTTTATAAAACAAACTGTGTTAAAGGGGTGGAAATAGATCGAGGTGCTTTTTATTTTGTGGCAAATAATCTACACTACTAACTCTGTTTGCTGCAGCGTTTATGAGAGGGAGCTGTTTATTTAATTACGCTGGTTTCTAACTAATCCAAAAATGAGCTCAGTGTTTGACTCAGTGAGTTACGGTAGCAACCAAGATAAGGATAATGAAGTGCTACGTTCTTCCTGTTCTGACATACGGTTGTGAAAGCTGGACAATCACACAAGAAATGGAGAAGAGATTAAACGCAGTTGAGATGTGGATGTTGAGAAGAATATTGAGAATACCATGGACTGATCATATAAGTAAGGAGGAAGTACTGCGAAGAGCCAGCTACGCCAAGGTAGTTATGAAGACCATAAGGAAAAGGCAGCTATTGTTTTTCGGACATTTAATGAGGAAAGAAGGTCTGGAGAACTTAGCAATAACCGGGAAAATACAAGGGACCAAAGGGAGAGGAAGACCAAGAATCACATTTTTGAAGACCATAGCTGCAGTGACCAACACTACTGAGGAACAGCTGTTAAGGATAACAAGGGGCAGGAAGCTGTGAAGAAACATGATCGCCAACGTTCTGGAAGGACACGGCACCTAAAGAAGAAGAAGAAGAGTTACGGTTTTTCGGTACAGCTTTGCTCCAAATTCAGAAATATAACTTTTAGATGACATGATGAATCGACACAACTGGTGCCACCTTTCTGAGGTGACACAAAAAGAAAACAATGCAAATATGCAATTCCTACACCTGTTCAATGAAATACGTTCATACTGAAGAACTTTATTTGCTTTTAATTTGGAATCACATGGATGTTTTGATTGTAGTGAAGTCCTGCGCAATTGTTATTTGGGGTCCATATCAGATGAAGAAGGGAACCAAATGAGATTGAAAAGTGATTCTTCAAGATTTTTACTCAGTGAGTTTTTCAGAGTCAAATGGATTAATGTGAATGCATTGAGTGGCTTAAAGTAGGACCAATCAGAACAAAAAAGACTGATGAATGAATAAAACCTTTTGGTGTTGACAACACTCAAAGATAAAAGAACATCTTAACAAATTAAGCTTAAAATTTTCTCTTTCTTGATTTCTTGTTACGTTGTTTATCATTCAAGTCTCGTCTAATGCCGAAACAGCAGTCAGCCATCAACCCCTTGCCCCATCCTCCCCTGGTAGCAGTCTTTCATAACTTTCAAGTCTTGGTGGAAGCATTCTCCCAGCTCAGCACTGAAATTGCCACAGTTTCCCTGGGAAGTTGTTAAGGTGACTGTCAAGAAAATGGAGTTTAAAACCTATGTTGGCATTGATAAATCAGTACAATACATTGTACTGATTCATTGCTCTCTTCAAAGAACTGAATAAATTTTGTATATCTGTGTAGGTAAAATATTACCTTTGTATCTTGGGGTAACAAGTGCTTTTCATTCACGCATGATGCCAAAAGTTATCCAGACTCCTTGTTCAGACACAAGTCACGAACTAAATCATTGAGTTTGCTATGAGTGCGTATTTGAGGAGCACATTCTCGCACAAAGTCAGGATCGTACCCATCATGTTCATTCATAGTATCATTGTCAGATTCGGCGTCTTTTGTGAGGCGATCCTTATGAAAAACTGAGACTGGCAACTCATTCGAATGTGGAACTGGTCGAATTGATGGAAGGATTGCGATTGTGAGCGATCAACGTTTCGTTTGGTTCAGTCCCGCAGTGCTCAAATAACAGAAATAGCAGTCATTTAAATGGCTCTGTGGCTCCTCTTAACTCATCAAAATAGCATGTATTACGGGCTTTAGTTTTCCGGAAGTATGAAGTCTCATGTTTTTCAAGCATGTTTTTCAAACAATATGTGGATTCCGACGCACAAGTAGACACGATTTGCGTAAAAGTCAGGTTTTGGGTTTCACGTGACTTTTGGTGTAAATTCACCACGTGTGTAGCAGAAACGTTTTAGATCAGTTACACATCTGGTTGCATCCATTTAATTTATGTCTGTATGACAAAGGGAAATGTTGTAACACAAATAAAAAACTGTAGCACAGAAAAACACACTTAAGAGAAAAACCCCATCGTCCACAAAGCCAACCTGTATTAACTTTGACATAAAGAGGAGAAAATGTCAGGTCTTCAAACAAAGTTAGTTTTTCAACTAGGATCACAGAGGCAACATTGGATGTTATCTGTTTGAATTTCCCAGGCCATTGTTAATTGACATGAAAAATTCTGTCCTTAAAGAAAATTTCTTCAACGAGATGATGATAATTTTAGAACAAAATATAGAATTTCACCTCCTTTGTGGTCTTCTTTATATTAAAAAGTAATTTTGGATACTCTTATACAAGACGTTTTCCAAGAGGAGTCGTGGCTTAATAGTTATTACAACTGCACAGTAACCAAGAGTTCCGAGTTCGATTCCCCGAGCTGGCAAGGAGAATTTGGAACTTTACACTTAACACAGAAAAAAGCCATTGGTTGGTGTCAGGAAGGGTATCTGGCCAAGAAATTCCTCACTGCCAAATCAAAGTCTCTCTAAAGGGCCACCGTCTGATCCCCAATTGCTGGGAGAAAAATACAAGACGTTTTCCAAAACGAAGCCTCTGAAAGCATATTAAAACAAAAATGACACTTTTCGCAAATGTTGTCTATTTCTACACAACCTAAACCGCAGCTGATCAAGCCAAACCAAAGTCAATTTTTGATTCAGCATCATTAAATTTGCTTAGAAACATACAAGTTTCACTGACATAAACGATTTTGTTGTACAGTGTTATTTACATTTGAAGTGCTTTGCTCTTTGAAGAGCGGCGTCTGTTTGAGAAAATACTCATAAAGCTGCTCTAAAAAGCTAATCTTTGACGTTTTTAGACATCATAAAAATGGGAGGAAAGGCTAGTAACCTTCACGTGGTCCCTCGTCAGAGAATGTGCTTGACAGGGAAAAGAAATCCCGACAACATGAATCTACTCAGGAGGCTTTAACTCTCATCACACGTCACCGGGTTATGCAAGCATAGATCCCAACAGAGACGCTCCAAATGAATAAGCAAGTAACAATGGCTTCAAGCTTGTTATACGATCGAAAGCAACCTAAAACATTTTTCTGAGCTGCCTGAAATATTTTAACAATCCCAAACATTCTGCTTACTGACCGTCGACAGTTTTACATCACGTTCAATATACCAAATTCATAAAAGTTTTTCAAGGTCGGAACACCGCCCAACCATCATCACCCACCCAGAACGTTAGAATATACCCCATCTACTCAAATAAAAAGATGGGGTTTTACTGAAGCTGAACCAATTTACGAACGAAAGTACAATGATATGTGACTACCTCCCACCCCCTGACATAAACATCACTATCACTTACAATGCGTTTCAGAATAATCTGATTTAACAAATAAACTTATAGATCACATCAGGAAATATCGTAGAAGTAAACGAGTTTCAACACTGTCGCAATTTGACATGAAACATTACAGCAGAAATGCTAGGTCAACAATTAAAAAGCTAAGGGGGAAGAAAAATATTTCAAATACCCCAAATACCATTAATCCAAAAGGCTTTGCCTCGTGCCTTTTCAACAATTCTAAATTTCAGTAATCAAACAAATAGTTTACAGGGAAGATGAACCAAGAGTTCAAGGCTAGGTGGAGCTCCTCGTCAGCTGACCAAAAATTTTGCAGTGACCTTTCTGCCGAGGAAATCTAGGGAAAGCTCCAGGCCCTCAAACCCTCCATCCAGATTTCTTCTTGCATCTAGATCAAAAGTGGCTAGACTGCATACGGAAGCTACTGTCGAACTTTTTTCACTACAACAATATACCTAGCATCTGGAAGCTTTCAAAAGTGAGCGCAATGCTGAGACCGAACAAAATAAGTGCTTTGCCGAGCAGATGTGGTACAATATGCATTTTATGCATTCTTTACAAACTGTACGAACGACTGATGTACAACTGTCTCCAGCCAATAGTGGAAAACCTTCCACCAAAGGAACAAGCTGGGTTCAGGTCAAAGATGAATACTCTTGATCAAGTGGTTTTACTCACAGATGACACTGAATTATTCTTTAACAAAAAGCAAAAGGCAGGAATTGTTCTTGCTAATCTCTCTGCCACCTACGACATGGTTTGTCATTGTGGATTGACACTTAAGCTAATCATAATCGTCCCTAGTAAAGATTAAGCTAGAGTGATATTGATTTGCCAATGATGCTTCCTTGTCTACATTGTTAGCAAGTAACGTTCAACAGTGACAGTAACGTTCTAACTATAAAAGGGTCCTTTCACACAATCTGGGAATGCTCCTAAAATACATTCTTAACTGGCGTCTTAAATGAAACACAACAAAAACCCTGTGTTGCTTGTTCTGACTTGCAACTCGTCTTACTAACTTCAGCTTAAAAGTCAGGACAGGAGACGTAATAAGTGATACATTTAGAACCTGTGCCAAGAAATCTAGGAGTAACTTTTGATCGCACATTGTTTTTAAGCAACATTTAAAAAATCCATCAGCTAAAACAGCTAATCGCTGCTACCTACTTCAAAGACTCGCCAGTTACTACTGTGTTATGGATTCAAACATTGAGAACAATAACTCTTGTCCTCTGTTTTCAGTAGATGAATATTACTCTTCTATTTAGTGTCATTCCTGTTACTTAAGAAACTAGACTGTTCTTTAACCGAATGTTTGGAGACAGTAGATTCATTACGTCTACACCATCAGTAGTATTACCATTTCTTCCTGGTGTAGAACCCACTGATGTCAGAAGGGACAAAAAGTACCTCACCTTAAAAAAAGAGTGTCATAGATGGATTGCATGTTCTACATTACGCACTGTTTTATATAGTGCCTGCTGTCCAATTAAAATCTGGAAATCTTTTGTTCTATCGCATTCAGGCTGTGAGTGAAGGTCCAAATGATAGAGTGGGACCCGATAGTTGTGTTCTGAATTCCTGGCATAGTCGATGAAATCACCTCAACTAGCATCTAAACAATTTTATTTCGTTAAGAACATGAAAACCGCCTGCTGATGACTTTATGCAGAGCAGTTAGGTTCTGCTCAACCACATTCGTTCTGGTTATGGTTGCTATGCTAATTCTATCTACAAAACTGTTCTTCATGATAAGCCATTCTGCCTCTGTGGCGATGTACAAAATCCTCAACAAATTTTGAATAGTAATTTGATCGGGATGACAAGAGATTTCAGAAATCTTGATATCGACTTCCGTAATTTGCTTGACAATAATGTTCTTGATATTTAGTTTCCTCCCAGTTCATATATATATATATATTTATATGTATATATATATTTATAAAAATAAATATATACACTATATACTATATATATATGTTATGAAATTATGCGATTTCAGATTTTTTCACCTTTGCGGAACTGTAGCGTAGTCGTCTGTATGATGACAGGATCCATGGATTGCAGCTTACTGATGGTTTTTGGTGGAAGGAAAACAATTGTGTATACTGTAAATTGATAGTTAGTAATCCGTCAGTTGGCAAAAAAATGACTTTTTTATCCTGATCTGACGACAATGCTTGCTATAAACACTAAAACCGCAAAAGTGACAACTTTAGACTTCAGACAAACAACGTTCTCACCTTGCTGTTACTTTGGTATGTTGTGTAAGCTTAATTGGTTGTTTGACTTTGGAAAACAGCGAGGATTCTTGAAACTCACAGCAATAAAAGATGGGCGTTTGAGCGCAGTAGTAGAAGCAGCTAGCAGAACTATAATGGGTTATTTAGCTAACATTCCACCGTTACACCGGTCATCCAGCAGCAAAAAATCCTGATAAATACATCCGGAAAAAATGTAGGGGATTCGTTTCTCCCAGGATTTACGATAGTGACCTGACCTCAGGGCCCTGGCCTCTCAGGACAACTCGACCAATACTGCGACTTAACTTAAATAACGTGTAATCAAAAAATGATGCGATCAAACTTGATTTTGGTTTCATGTTTATGCAAAGGTATTATATAAATTTTCCGAATTTTATTTTGGATTGGTTTCATAATCAAACAAAATACTGGTGGTATCGTACTGGTTGAGGAGTGTGATGGCTTACAAGAAATCGTTTCAATGAAAAACAAGCTAATACATGGTAACAGTGAATGCAAAAAGCATGCGGTGGTGTAAAAAAGGGGTCACATTGCGAGGAGGATGTATATAACAATTTTTTAAAACCGTTACAGTAGTAAAAAGCAGCTGTTTTTAAGGCCCGAACCTTGTACAGTACTGTAATCACTAAATAAAGTCGCTGCGTCGGTAAGTGTTTACATGATCCTAACATACTCCTTTCCCCTTTCTCAATTTCTAAGATTTTAAGACTTACGTTCAATTGTTTTCAATTATCCTATTACCTCAGTATTGTTTTTCTCAAATATTCTAAAGTGCAAACTTGTACTGCAAAGAACAAACCCTCTCCAGACAATCCGTTAAGAGCATTAGACAAATGACGTCATTCCCTATTTCCTCCCATGGCAGATCCGCGATAACTACATCAAACTTTACTGCGGAAACGACTAAACAAAAAACTATCTTTATTAATCCTCTAGGATACTTCTAAAAATCTTGTTTTGTTTCTGCTTCTTTTTCTCAAGTCAATAAACTAATGGAAATAAGGTACTTCCCACAAATGCTATATTTGTTTATTCATGATGTCAGTCTCACATATTTGTTACATTACAACGATAATGTTCTAATGCGACACTTGGAATTTGTCACGCAAGTATCCCATTTGTCTTAATGAAATTATTTCAATGTTAATCTAATCAAGAACTTGAGGAATTGCCCTCATGTCTAAGATAAAAAACATAATTTCTGTGCAAAACTCAGCACGTATTAGATTAGGACTAACAATCTATTTTCAATAACACTGGCCTGAGTATTTTAAAGGTCAAGCATGTGATATCTGATTCTAGGGTAGTTTGCGATGCAATATCCAAAAATCATACTTATTCTGTCCAATCAGTTCAAACGTTTGAGATACGAGGTTGCAAAAGAATTGTTATTAGGTTTTGTCAAGGGGCATGCATCTAATTGTGTAATTCGGTAATACCCGATGAATGGTCTATCATTATCCTCCTTTTTCGACGTTTGTTTGTAGTAACACAATCATAAGTAAGATTATGGAACAAAGGAGGAGGTTTAACAGAGAAAGGGACAGACAGAGACAGAGATAGAGGCACAGAGAGAGAGAGAGAGATAGATAGATAGATAGATAGATAGATAGAGAGAGAGAGAGAGAGAGAGAGAGAGAGAGAGAGAGAGAGAGACACACACACACACAGAGAGAGGGGGAGAGAAAGACAGAGAGACACACACACACGCAGAGAGAGAGGGGGGGAGAGA
>RDPX01000061.1:1363200-1379826 GCA_003991215.1 Morbakka virulenta | reverse complement strand
TTCTTATATCTTATACTGACACATAGTACCAAACTAAATATCAGTTTATAGTTCATCTTGCCTATCATCTACCCTAAAATAACGAGGGACATCATTTAATGCCAAATATGCTCCATGTGTCTATAAAACAAGCATTGGATTAAAAGTCTACTTTTGTAGACATTGGGAGAATTTGGGTTAAATGCATTTCATACATTGAAGCAAGACTTTGAGAACTTTGGTCTCTGCATAATATATGAAAATTTACCATTTGTACTCGAGACTGACTTATCTGATTTTGCCATCACTACTACACTTTATTTAGCTGGGAGACCAGTCACCTTTTCCACAGCCTTATAGGAAAGCCTATGAAAAGATGAAAAACTTTATGCTTATGGGAAAACGCTCTTCATTTCTCATTGATCAGAAATCTCTCAGTTTCATATTCGATCCACAAAGGAGTAGAAGAAAAAATAAAATTCTACAATAGTGACTAGAATTAGCATTTTACAATTTTGACATTAAGTACGGCGTAATGGTTAGTGCAATTCCACCGTGACCCAGAGGTTTCGGTTACGATTCTCCGAGCGGGAGAGGAGAATTTGGAACTTTAAGGAAGAAAAAGCCATTGGTTGGTGTCAGGAAGGGCATCCTGCCAAAACATTTCTCACTGCCAAAAAGAAAGTCCCTCTGAAGGGCACCGTATTAGTCCCAATTGCTGGGGGAAAATAACATTAAAATTAAAACAAAGAGTACAGATAAGGAGTAGATAGTATTCCAGTTGACTCATTTGGTGTGGTTGTGTGTAATTCTGTTGTCAACTTCAAATTACCTTTTTCTCCGTTTTTCTTTTTCCTTTTCCTCTCTTTTCCACGCTGTTGATCTTCTTTGTCTGTCTTACTCTGTTTCTCTGTGTGTCTCTTTCTGTCTGTCTGTCTCTGTGTGTGTGTCTCTCTCTCTCTTTCTCCTCTCTCTCTCTCTCTCTCTCTCTCTCTCTCTCTTTTCCTCTATCTCCTCTCCTTTTTTAAGCTTCAGAGGAAAGTTACCAAGCAAATCCCGGTTTACTAAATATTCAAAATTATTTTATTCCTCCTGAGCACATTTGAATCATCTTCGAGTTTCATTTCAAAATTTTTATTTTACATATTACGCTTTTAACTAATTTTTGCAGGTATATAGTATTTGTGCTTTTGCTCTACAAAACAATTTTTAATTAAAGGTAAAAAATAAAAGTAAAAAATAATCACCAACTAAATCTAAACTCATGGACGAAGATAATTGCAATAGAGAAAATTTAATTTCTTCTTCATTAAAATTTACTATATAATCCTTGCAATAATTCTTGTGGGATTATTATTATTATTATGGATAATGTTAATTGGTGGAATGCCTTAAAATATCCTTTCGCAAAAATTCAGCCCCTACTAATGTTGCGGCTATTTTCATAACCAAACTCAAAAATTAACGTAATATTTATTTTCATTGAGGAGTATTAACACTTCCTTGCAACTCCCTTGAAAACCTTTTCTGTGTTATTAGTTAGGATATTAAATCTATTTCGGTCAGCACAGGAAATACTGTACTTGCTACTTATTACAACAAAGTGAATCCATCACAACCACAAAAGGTAAAACGCACACCTCGCATCTCCCTAGGAATGTTGAAAAATCCTTCTTCCGAATTTATTCTTGCCAAGTCTATTTCAAAGTGTAAATAAAAAGAAATAGGTGGCCTGCATTTTGTACATTTTCACTAAAATTACTAGTTTAGACCTTCAAATTTAAAGAGATTGCATTTAAAAAGTTTATAGCCTCATAAAAGCCACATGACCAACATTTGCCTGCAAAACATGCTGCCACTGATCGCATAAGTAAAGCCTTGAAATATAAAGATTGATAGTTTTTGTCGAAAACCTGTATAAATAACGAAAGCACAACTGAAATTATGTATGAAAGCCCCCTTCCTTGACCCTACAAGCAGAAAAAAAATCATCTTTATACAGGAATGTCCATTGAGTTGTGTAATAAAAATCAACAAAACCTTTACTAATTGCAAATCCTACTCTGGTTAAGTTTTTCTGTAAGATGCAGTGGTAGGAGAAAAACCCCTATTTGACAAACAAATAAATTTGAGCTTTACTTCTTTACTTGGTATACATTGAAAACAATGCAGAACATTATTTGGTAGTGTGATAAAATTAGTGTAGAACACTACCAAAAAGAGGGTTCTAATTTCTAGAATATCAGACGTATACCTGTCTTTAACAGCGTAAAAGGGAATGGAGATCTTCTTTTTATTGCAGAAGTCTTTATTTCAATCAACAAAACAAAATATTTTACTATACTGAACAAAAGATCTAGATGTACGGGTTTGCAGGTTTAACTAAATTTGAATTTTAGGGAAAGGAAAATTCCTGCCTTGCATAGTCCTAGGGGTGCCCTTTGTCAAGGCGAACCACCCGGCCAGCCACCCCTTGCTGGGTTACAGAGCCTTCATCCTGCTGGCCGGACCTGCCTGAGTGTGGGTTGAGCAACCTTGGGCGTAGAAACTTCTATAAGAGTTCATGGCCAAGGATAGCCACTCACTGCGTTTAAGGAGGTCCTTGGACCAAAGGGTAGGCACACCACCTATAATTGTGGTTAGCGTCAGGAAGGAAACCAGCTGTAGAGTGAGCAATAGCAAATAATGCAAATGTCATACCGGATCGATGGCGGCCCGGATTAGTAACGACAGCCTTTGCCTCGAGGACACAGCGAGATAATGGAAAATATGCGACTAGTCAACTTGGAGGGAGAAGAAAGGTGGAAAGAAAGCTGCAGAGGGACGAGCCAAGAGAGAGAAACAAAGAAAGGAGACAAACACCAGAATGGGATAGTTGAACGTTGGTAGTCTAACAGAAAGAGACGGTAGGGGAAATAATACTGGGAAATATCTTTGGTGGAAAGGAAAGGAATAAAAAACATGGTGCGGGTAAGAGGAGGTTCAAGAAGCAATTCAGGAAAAAAAGAAGAGATGCAAAGTCTGGTGCAGAGACAGGAGAAATGGGAAGAAAGCGGAGTACCTGAAAGCAAAGCGAGGGGCTAAAGTTGGTGAATATAGGGCTACAAAGGTGACATGCAAGGAAATGTATGGCATTCTGGACACTGCAGGTGGACAGAAGAAGAGTTTTGGAATAGCAAAGTAGATGGACAAGGCATTCAAGAAGGACATCCAACAGGTCAGGACGATCCAGAATTAGGTTGGTAGAGTACTAAATGATGAAGGTGATATTCTGAATAGACGGAGAGGGAATTTTGAAAAGCTGATGAATAAGGAAAATCTCAGAGAAGAAAGGGAGGCAGCACAACAAGTTCATAAATAGAATTAGCAGAGAAGAAGTGAAGGAGTCCCTGAGCAGAATAAAAAAAAAGGAAAGCAGTCGAACTGGATGAGATACCAGTTGATGTATGGAAAGGCCTTGAAGATCAGTAGAACAAAAATTGAGTACGTGTGCATCAACAAGAAATTAATTCTACTACCAATAACGATTGCTAGTGAAGATTTGCACGAAGTTGAGGAATTCAAGTATCTTGGTTTAACAATCCAAAGTGATGGAGGAAACAAGAAGGAAATGAAGAAGCGTATCGAAGCTGTCTGGAACAACTGGCGAAAAGTGACCGGTGTTTTATGTAAAAAACACGTGCCATTTAAGCTAAAGGGCAAGACTTATAAGACCTTGGTTCGACCGGCAGTGTTGTACGGGAGAAACTGTGCCTCTCACCAAATGACAAGAAAGCCAGGTTGAGGTGGCAGAGATGCCAATGCTATACTGGGCAATGGGCGTACCCAGAAAAGACAAGTTCAGAAATGAAGAGATCAGAAAAAACTTTGGCGTTGCAAGGGCCTCCAAGAAGCTGCAGGAAAATTGGCTATGGTGGCCTGGGCATGTTGAAAGAAGAGATGAACAGTATGTGGGAAAGAGATGCATGCAGATGGAGATACTGGGACGAAGAAGACATGGGAGATCCAGGGGCAGATGGAAGGACAACATCAAAGAAAGCATGGTAGAGAAGGGGCTCAGGAGAGAGGATACATTGGACCGTAGATGATTGAGATGCCATGTTTGCTACGATAACCCCTTACCAGGGATACGTCAGAGAAAAAGAAGAAGCTAAATCTAGATGCAGAAAAAGCCTTTGCTGAAGCAAGACAATAATTTTGTTTATTTCCTAGTTTGGGATAAACCCAAACAGAAACTCTTTCCTACTCCTTAGTATCCAACACAAAGTTATCGATGCAAAAGCAAGTATCATTCGATTAAACACTTCTTACTGCATATTTTTGGCCTGGAGAGGTAGTCATTATTTTTAATATTGTCTGAATAATGTAATAAAAAATTAATGCTAATATATGAGATTACATTAGAAACATCCTTAATTATTGTTTAGTAATCTGAAGATTTGAATTTATATCTTGCTTTTGTTCTTAGGAAATTCTATAGCATTTCGTGTTCCTTTTATGAGTGCCAAACTTAATCATTTGATTTTTAAGGTTGCATATGGGGTTCCTTTATGGAAATTGAAAAGGGGTTTTTTACAGGGCGTTGCTCTATCAGCGGTTATGAAAAAGATAAAAAAAATTCAAACGTGGTCAAAGGTATTGAATCAAATTCGGACGAAGGGCTCAAAAATAAAATTAAATGCTTTCCTACTTTTTACTTAAGTATAACGTTTAAAGCTCCCATTTAGTGGCAGGGTACTAGAAAGCCCTAAGCTGAAAATGAGAAATGTCATATTTCTTTATTACCGCTGGTATGACACCTACCACCTAAAAAGCAAATAATGTGGGGCTAATACTACAAGTATAATACTACTAATACTAATTATATATTTTGTTATTTGGAATGATAGAAGTTTTATTTAATGCTCTGTGTAGCACTGGGTACCTCTGCTAGTAGTGTAATATTAGTGGAGAGGATCTAGAATTTGAGAAAAGTAAAGAATATATGTGCAACACCCTGGTTTTAAACCAGTGCTCATGGCCATAATTGCCAAACGCTTTATCAATTGAGTGCTTGATCACTTTATCGGTTGATCTGAATGTGGAAGAAAAGTCGTTTTGTTAGAGCTTCAGCCCTATGTGCGAGATAGGGATGAGACGCACAACTATTGAGACCTGGGGAGAGAACTTACTCAAGCGAAAGGTATGGTTGCAGAAATGATCGGTTTTACAATGAACGTCAGTTGCTCAATTAGAAGAGCATATAACCATGATTGTCATAAGCTGCAGGTCGAATCTATTTCTCTGAACATCTTTTTCACTTTTTTTACAAATTAAAAATAAATACAACGTAAAATAAAGGTTCCCATATTTTACATGGACCTGTTGTATTCTCAGTTGTTACTATTGAGTGTGCATAACACTCAAATTCTGTTTTGATATCTTCACTATATTTCCTACCCCAATAAAACTCAACTTTCTTCAATATTTTGTATACACGACCTGACGTTTATTAAAGATAATATGAATATTATGAGCAAAAATAGTTTTTAAAGATGTATATTTTTTTTGCGTTTGAATTGAAAGAAAACACTTCCAATAATGAGGAAGACAGAAGATTCTTATACTTGAGTGTAAAGACTAATAACGATAATCCCACGATAGACTTCCTTCTTATTAATAAAGTAATTAAGGTTTTTCAAAATGTTATTTCTTCCTCACTGAAAATACTAAACGTAAGCTTTAAAGTCTCTTGACCCATCATCTCTTCCTCTTCGTCTGCCACAAAGAAGAGAAAAAAATGGCCGCCAACATAACAACGTTTTTTCTTCCAGTATCGATTATGTAAAATGTCTACTTGTCTTTCGATATTGTTATGCTAGATATAATTATCTTCATTTTTGGGTTGTCTTTTATATTACATAGCCATGTAGGTAAAGAGAAGATTTTTGTCACCATCTTATTGAACAACTTAAAAATTCCTCAAGCTTGTAAGGTTTTAGAGATAGACCAAGGGCTATTACGTTCTTCATTTTAGAAGTCGTTCATCGCTCTGTCTTCATTATCCAACTGTAGCATCTCTCTCCCAACTGTTTTTATTTGTGAATACAGCATTTTAAAGGACGTTAAACGAGTTGGAATTAAGATTAAAGAAATATTTAAATCAAAGTCTTAGATTAACAGGTCAAAAAAAGGGTTTTCATAACAGCACCACTGCCCTAACCACAGTTTTACAATGTAAACGGTTGGTAGCAGGTGATCTGTAGACTTCTTCTAAGCTCAGTTTGTTTTTGATACTAATTTTAAGTTCCTATCTAGTGCTTCATTAATCTTTTACTATTAACTATTGAACTTTTGAACTCACCATTTCTGATAATGGCCCAATGTATCTCTTTCTAATTTCTTCTTGCTGGGAATACAAGAAATTGTAAGCTGATATCATTTTATCTGTCGCACCAATAATTACTAAGTGTAGATGACGAATTAAAATTTTTATCAAATTCAAAAGAAGCGTTATGATGATATATGAAAGTTCATAGGAATTGACATCTAGAGTATGAGAGGAATTTTTGAAAAACATTTATTGCTCATTTTGTGGTTTTAACAACCATGAAGATCTTTGATTAAAGAAAGATTAGATATTGACTACAGGAAAATTTCTCTTTGAGGTTAAACTTTGCTTAAGGGAAATACCGCCATTCAGATAATGGCTTTTTATTTTTAGTTTTGCTACGTGTATCTGCAAATATATCGGACGTTTACACTAATAGTTTTGTGATGACACCATCAATGTTACGCTGTGTGAAGAAAATGTTCTCAGGCAGTTAATGAGCAAGACAGCTACTTCTTTAACTATCCTGACATTATCCTCTAACTCAAGTCTTTTGGGGTTTTAATATATATAATGTAGCTAAGGTTTTAACTGTAAACGTTTTATAATCCAAAACTAAATTAAACCAAATTTTACAAGTATTTTACTATTAGCTACAAGTATTTTTAAATTTGCTACAAAAATTTAACAAATTGCTACAAGTATTTTACAATTTAGTATAAATATTTTACGATTACTCATCCGAATAATGTCTTGGAACTAGTTAACAAAGATTAAATAAAGGAAAGGAACATTTAATTACTGTATATAATTATATTAAAATTTTATATATTAATTAATGGCTGAATGTAATAGCTGGGACAGTTTCGTCTATGCCCCTATAGTTACCATCTCTCGTTAATATGATTATATACGACAAAACATACAAACGATACTTAACTAACTTCTTGATTTCTGTATTGCCTTTCCTACATTAATATTAAAAGGAAGTATAAATGAGCAGGCTAATAATTCCTCTATGTGTACTATTTCTGCTGCCTGGGTATTGCTATATTCTGTTTATACAATTCCTTTCTTCGATTTTCAGCCTCTCTTTGGTCTTGCTAGCACCTACATTCCTGTACGCACCCATAAGTGTACTTGATAACAAAACTTGAACATTTCCAGGTCAAATCAAAATCGCTAAGCTACGGCAAGTGTGATTATAATGTCATGATTTCCTGTATATCTATTTTAAAAATTATCAAGAAACCACAGTTTTTATAACATTTGTGTTCGGCTAATTATGGTTTCCATTTGACAGTACTCTTTGAATTTGAGTTCTTTTCCTGCCACTAATGATATTATTACATTCTTAATCAACGAAAAGGTCAAAACTAATTGCATTTTCTTTATATTTGTACTTGTTTTGGATTCTTTATACCAATACGGAAGGCATGTCCTGGAAGAGTGTATTTGTCTTAATATCCACTGAGATATGTTTCTATTTGTCAACTCACAGCAATTCATTGAGACTTGATATTGTTGAACATGCCCGCATTGCAAAGCAGACAGAGCAGAGGGAGGGGAGCTTATTGAAATATAACTACTCATTGTATTCAGAAAGCAATAAATTTTAATCAATATAAGTAGTGTTAAGCAAACATTTTTCATTTTATTAGTGGTGAAATGATCTTAGATTCCAGGCGTACTTATCCCAATAGTCTTGCAGAGCAGGATACGCCAAAGTAATCAGCATCGCAATTGCTTACCAGTGCTTATAATACCATCAATGAATTAGTCTCCTTATCGATCATTTCTATTCCTGGGTTACACCTTCATAGGTCTGCTATTAGGAGAGACTTCTTTCAGCATATAAGGCTTTCTTATCGAAATATGGCCAGATGTAAATCACAAAGACCTTGCAAAATAAATCAGTTAATTTCGCTGTCTTCATTTTTTTATTATTGAGAGCCATACAAGGCACAAAGCCACTAAGTATACGGAACTGTAAAAGGTGAGGTCAAGAGATAAGAGTTGACCTATGACTTAGGAGAACACAGGTCATATGATGGAGAAACCACTCAGAAGCCAACGAATTTTACAATTTAGCCTTTCTAGAGAAGAAAGTACATTCATAAAAAAATGTTGAAAGAGAGGGAACAAATTCATAAAGATTAACAGAAAGAAAACACACAAAATCCAGCAAACTGAACTCGTAACTGGTAAGCTCATCTCAGCACACTTTCATGACAATACCTGTTGTGAAGACTAAGACAAGCTATATTTTGTCGAAAACAAAAGAGTTGAATAGGAACAGCCTGGTACCATTAAGTTACAAATATGTTCATAAACTCGATCAAGATGAAATGAAGGAGCACTTCATGAGAAAGCTCATGAAGGAAGCCAGTTTTCTACAATTTATTAAATTCCCTGGAAATATTCAAAGCTACAGCACGTTTTTTACCAGGATCATCCAAAAGTCTATAGATGCAATCAAGGGTTCACCAATGGAGTGAGATCCTCTAATTCGTCCTTAACACCAACAAGTTTCTCCACAAGCGCATTACTGATATGTCCCTTTAAGACCTTACTAATGAAGAAAAGAAAACGTACAGGTCAATATTTTCTAGAATGGATTGCCTGCATTTTGTAAGACACAGATAAGAGTAAAAACCTCCCAGGAAGACATAAAATTAAACTCTGATAGGAAAAGAATAATATGCTTCAACAGCAAAAAAATAGTTCAGGAGCAAACTCTTTCAAGAAAATTATCGTAATCGAATCTAGAACCACAAATTTTGGAGTGGTCAAACCCATAAATAATCTTTGCAGTCTCTAAACATTACCGTATAACCAGTTTCTTAGCTCTCAACTATACCTTATCTAGCACCTATTAACCTTTATCTTGTACGTTGTTGTGGTAAGAAGCTACCATTAGACCTGACCTTAAACTTACTGTGACCTTGTGCAACGTATGAAAGATAACTAACAACACTACTATATTTCATTCTGTGTTTTGCCGAATGCTAACTCCCAGTAATCACCTCATAAAATATGCATCTAAGAGGTGTATGCCAAAACTGAACTGTTGCAATGTAGGTATATGGTAATTACTAAATATTACTCTATATCATCATCAGCTTAAAACAAAGGTCAAACATGACTTTAAAGCCCATTACTAAACTTTGACCAGAGATGACATTCCACAAACATCAGATATTAACCTTGATCTGTTAAGTCAACGAGCTAATCCTGTTTTAAATATGACCCTGTACCAACCTGATAAACTTTCATACTTATCGTTAAAGATTGGATTTATGGAGCATATTTACAATGACATCAAAATGGTGCTGAAAGAAATTTTATAGTTAATAAAGAATAGCATATTAAGTAAATTGTACGGTTACCAAATAATCTGATTAAGAACATGGCACTGATATATTAGGTAGTATGGAATGTGTCCCTGATAGCCATAGACTATTTTATACAATTTCATAGCCTCTTCCTCTATATTATTTTTTTTCTTAAAATAGGAGTAATCGTTTTGTGGGAGATTAACCCTTATTTGCTTGGTTAGGATAAGGTGTCTGACTAACTGCAGGGACCTAGGGTAACTATGGTGCACTCAAATGAAAATAGAATTCCAAAATGAAATAGACTGACAACACAGCGATTATAACGCAAGTGACGTGGGTCACAGGTGATGGTTCAATCTCAATTCGACACCTGCTTGTTTTTCAGATTTCTTTTAAAAGGCTCCTAAAATTATTTCTACTACACAAAAAAATGAAATGAAAGTACACCATTCTAAAAAATGTGCTTCATATCATTCAAGAGAGGAAATTTGATTAAATAATATTTGTTGTTTCAAAACTCATACAATAGACCTTTGGAAGAAAATATTATCAAAAGAAATGAGTAAATAAATAAACAAGTAAATAAAAATAAACAGAGCCTTGAGGAAGATACAAATATAAAAGTTTAAACAACACCAAGAATAATTATTTATTTAGTAAATAAGATGTGGGTTCTTGTACACCATCTCGATCAAAACTTAGAAATATCTGAACATAAAGTTAATTTATGAGGATGTCTTCAAAATCCAACTAATATTGAACTCATTTAACTTTTTACTATTGTTTTCTTATATTGTAATTCGGTCAAGAAAAATACCTAAAACTCATCACCAAAACTCCAATATGTTAAAGCTTAATTAATTAAATTTAAGTGAGGCTTTCTGTTATGTTTTACATGTTAAACTTGAAAAAAGACTCACGGAATAAACAACCTTTGAGTAAGGAGTCTGGGAATTAGGATTCATAGTATTGTAATACAACGACAATGCAATACTTCTCCCAAAACACTTAGAGAAATCCCAGAATTTGCCGGGATAAAGGCATAGAGACACAAATTAAGTCAAGGAGAACCCTTTCCAACACAATGACGTCCTCCAAACAAGGTACCTACTTTGAAAAAATGCAGCTGTGTATTTGTTATTTAATGGTAAGAGACCAGATCCGCATTTATTCATAAGACCTCGTGAGCACTAAAGACAAGTCTTCCTGAATACCATAAACTGAGTATGGGACCAATACATGGCACTTGATCATCAGGAATAAATCCATCATAATTGAGCACAACGGCTAGTAGTGTATCGAAGGAATTGATATCATTGTGCACCAGCAAGCTGCAAGGCAAAACCAATGGAGACGTTAATATAACGATACCTCGTACATCCAATTCAATCTTTTAAGTCACAGAGAAATGATCCATTAAAGCTTGTGACTTTATCTGACTGTCCTGATATCCAGATAGTTAAGTGAATAAATAATGTGGCAGGAATAAAGAATATTTAGAATAATTATACGGCTCTTATCAACAGTGATACTCTTGTTAATGTGCTTCGTACATATTGAAATAAAGCAACATTTAGATCTGACGGTCGTAAAGGTTTTACTGTGATATTTTTATCTACCAAACCAAAATTGAAGACATCAGGATACTGGTAAAATTATTCTAAAATGATTTTTATGATTCTATTCTTTGTAAAATTATTGAGATGGAAATCCAGAATAAAATATTGTTACATACATCAAATAAATAGGTTTTTCTACTATATGTTCTACCACACTTTTTTCTAAAGAAATTAGGTTTTAGGAAACCACATATGAGATGTTGAAAAGTTAAATTAATACGTACCATTAAACTAAACTTGGTTGAGAAAGAGTATGATGCCAAGTGTATCAAAATTAAAAGCATTACTTTTATTTTTAGTGGTTTTTAAATACATATTTTTGCAGTAATTGCTTTCATCCATTATGATTTTTGCCAAGTTTTATTCAAATAAATACTTTAACTATTATCAACTCTAATAATTCGTTAAATGTAGGGGTTTTTTCTAAGTTACAGGAATTTAAGTATATTAAATTTCATATTAAACATTTTATCTTCTATTTTCAATTTTAGAAACGTTTGCTTGTTGCTTAGATTAATACATTTAGTAATCATTAAGGAAAACGATTAAATGAATTCATCAAAATCTCCTCGTTGTTACGTACATCTTTTGTGATTTTCAATACTCAAAAACAAAGTTTTGCTTCAAATAATACTCTCATTACATGAGCACCCCTTACCCCTTTTAGTTTAAAAAAACTCAGAAATCCAGTGTGGTTTAGAACATAATTTGAAAGATTGAAAATTCGAAAACTGAATACTTAAAACAAAGAAAAACAAGTACACATTTTAACTTTATTTCCATTACTAATAACTAAATGTTCCTTTTGATTTAATTAATACACATTTTTTATTAAAGTTAGCTGAGGGTTTTTATACCATTCATCTATGAGCACCTCTCAGAAGACTTTTAACACGCGGAAGCTGAAGTACTTTAAAAGACCTCTGTGAATTTGACCCTACTTAATTTTCTAAAAAATAAAAAACCGATTTTATTTATTCAAATTTATCTAAAAGCTCGAATGCTTGTTGGTGAAAAACTCATCAGAAATGAAGTTTTTACAGCTGAACTCTATCTATTTCAGCCTTAGCCTCATCTATGCTTTCTTACAGCCAATGTACCGCAAAAGACATGAGAATTCAAGACCAGGAATGCTACGTTTATATTTATTCTTCTAAAGATGTAGAAAATGTTGGAGGGAGGAGCCTTTTTCATTGCTACAAAAGTGTAATAGAGATATTTGGAATTCTTAGGTGTCACCGCAATTTGGAAAGAAGCCAATTTGACAGCAGGAAACTTAATTATTTTGTTTTAATCCTTTCACAAAAAGTACAATATGCCTACATTTCCTATATGGAATATTGCTTAGCTTAACAGAGATCTTCATCGATGCACATAAAAAACTCCTGAGAAGATTTTATATAACGATCAATCAATCCATCTTTTGATCAATCAATCAATCGAATATTGATTGATCATAAGGTTAAAAATGTAAAAGATTCTCTGCTCGAAGCACAGCCATTTCTGTGAAAGTAATGCGTTCGGTTTGTCTTTCTGTTATTTGTGGAGTAATGTTTAGAAGAAGATGGAACTGACGCGGAAACAAAATCAATAAAAGATAGCAATAAATGAAAAATAAAGTAAAATGTACGAGATAAATCTGGCTTCTAACTTTGCTAAGGGAGAACCTCATGAAAAAAAAAGTTTAAGGCAAGTACTTCTGCATTTTAACTAATGAAACCTGGTATTTATAAAGCTAATTCTATTCTTTTGTTCTTTAAATGTAAAATAAAAGTATATATTGCTGGTGTATGTTTACGAAAATATTAAATTATCTGTGCCTAACAACTTGTGTACAAACATAATAGCTAGTCACGGTTTTCTCTCACAACATAAAAATCTCGACATTCAATTTGGGAAATTATAACCTAAAAAATTATTCTGTGGATTGGACACACACAAACTCTGTGTGTATCTCTGTTTTTCTTTCTGTTTTTCTCTCTCTGTCTGTCTCTCTGTCTTTCTATCTGTCTTTCTCTCTCCCCCTTTCTCTTTGTCTCTGTCTTCCTGTCTCTCCCCCCTCTTTCTCCAACTCTGTCTGCCTCTGTGTGTGTCTCAGTTTCTCTTTCCTCCCCCCTCTCTCCCTCTGTTACACACACGCGCACACACATACACATTAAAGACAAAGATTCTAATGAAACCAATGGCAAGGTTTATACACGTGACATAAAGTCTACTCAATTCAGTACACAAACGAGAGCCTATGCTTGTCTGTGTTTGGCATTATTTTCATAAGTATTTTTAGACCCATAGTAAACGCTATCATAAAGAGTTACATGAGGTTAGCTGCAAAAAGCAAATGCGAAAACAAGTGTTACCAGTAATCATGAAAGGACAACTGACAGTGCTTTGAAGAAATTTCTAAAAAATTGGAGAGCAGAGTTTTTGGATCAGGTGTAACAACCAAGCCAAAGTAATAAGAAAAGAAAGGAATTAAAAGTTGAATTGAGTGAAAAGAATCCTACCTTTTGCTAAAACAGTTATCGTATTATCGTATAACAGTTATTAATACCTAAGAATTGCAAATATCTCAATTACTTCCATTACCTCCTCTTGTAGCAATGAAGAAGACTCCTTCCTTGAGCATTTCCCACCTCTTGGAAGGAATAAATGCAAATGTAGCATTCTTATTTCTTTATTCTTTATTTTTTATCTTTATTTCTCATATATTTTGTGGTATATTTGCCATAAGAAACTTCAGATAAGGCTCCAATAGATTATTTTGAAAAAACTCTATTGTGTAATATATAATCATGGCACTGGAACACAGGAAAAAAGGTCTTTACATAGTTTGCAAAACCAACAAAATATAATTTCAATGTGATTTAGTTTCATTTTTGCTGTTTCGTTAAAAAATCATATATAGATGTCACCAATAAACTCGATTACATATTTTGTCATTTTTTCCGACGTTTCCTCCACCTGTAATGACATACTCGTGTATTACCCACATATTATGTTATATATTATATATTGCAAAAAGTCTGGAAGTTTATTGCAAGATCATCAATGTGCAACAGCTCAAGGAATGACACTCAAGCTATATAGTTAGTAAAGCGAGAGAATTTTGTTGTCAACATTGAAGCAAAGAAGTGGGAAAAATCAATATTTAGCAAGACTCCCCTCCTAAAATACTATTTTTTTCGTCTTTAGTTTTTCCAAGATTTTCAAATCGCCTTTTTTTAATGGTATATCTTTTTTTAGTCTGTGAGTGATCTGCAAATGCAAAGTGATAATATGTTTTCGTTAACACATCAAAAAGCTCTGTTTTTTGCCAAGTGAGTACTTATTGTTATGCCTATGTGAGTCAATGGACTGTCTCACCCATTTACAGCTTTAAAGTTTGCAAACGAGATATGGTGTCCTTGTATGGAAAAGGAGACATTAGACGCAGCTGTTTGCTAAGACAAATCGAAGATTGAAAGTATTAACGTAAGATCTGATCTGCTACTGAACACACTACTGAAAAATGTTGCTTTGTAATCCAAGATTCAGAAAACAAGTAAGAAAATCTTCCTTGGGAAATGTAGTATCTGGGTCTTTCGGATTTATTACTGACAGAGAATATAATTCATGTTGTACTTGATAATATATGATTGTGTTTTTCTCTACTTTCCGAACAAATTTTTTGTTAGTATTACTATTGAAATGAATTGTTATCTAAAATAAGGGGTGCTAAAGCAATATAGCATCAAGGAAAAAGTGAAAAGAAGTAAAAACCTGATGGTATCACAATCTCAAAAACGTGAGTTAATTAAAGTTTTTATGGCTATGTATAGATTCAGTTGTTATTGACGAAATATTGGTCAACTAAAACTGGTCTGATTTTCATTATTGAGATACTTTGTTGTATATAGTGTAATACATGTATTTGGAACGATACCACTGATATTAAAAAAGAACGTTTAAAAAAACGTGACCAAAAGAGGGATGTTAAACTGATACAGATGACTTTATTAATGTACAAAGAAAGTGAAGAGGATTCCAATGAATTTTTTGAGAGTACATTTAAAATGTTAATCATTGGTTTTCTCCGTCTTCCTATTCTATATCTGAAAACAGGTACAAACTCAGAGGTCTGGCACTCATTACGAATAAATAGTAAAATTACTTTCATTTTTGAAAGCTCTTTCGCTGGCATTCGACTGGACCAAGAAATCAGAAAAATACTTTTAAAAAAACTACCTTTTATTATTTCTTTGTTTTGTATCATATTTCAAAGATAAAACTGGGAGAGGAAAAAAAACCAAGGAAATATTGGGTAATTCTCTACGCTAATATAGCCTCTTTAAGTGTCAATATCATGAAAACCAGTGTGAAGAAAATTGCGTAATTTGAATACGGCTTCAATTTTCTCAGTGCCATGCTGTTTTTTTTCCCATTCATTCCTGTTTTGTAGTCTAATACTGTTTAGTCAGGTTGATCTCGTTAGCGTTTATATATATATAAATATATAAATATATATATACAAAGAATTCAATTCCTACTTGATAACCTTTCTTCGGAAGTGAAAAATCCCAAAATAGTCCCCCCCCCCCTATATAAGTTACAATAACAAACGTTTACTGTAAAAGGAGTAAAGCGCTTATTATGGTGCCAAAAGAGTCAAAAGTCAATAATTTAAACTACTTAGCAATGTGAACCACATTGCTAAGTAGTGTAAGAATGTTTATGTTTAACTACTCTTCTGAAGTTCTAATTCCAAAAGAGTAACAATGGCACTACAAGGTACGTGCTACTATTGCTACTGCTGCTATAACTACTACTACTTATGGAAACTTTTTATTTTTTCATCTGAACATATACAATTACAAACCTCACTAATCAAGGTAGTTTGCATTGACTTGCCTATTTAACAAAAATCAAAATTAAATATTTTACTAACAAAATCAATAAAGCGACAATAGTTCAGGGTTGGTCCATGGTTTATTTCTACGACAGAATATGTAGTATGTGGTGCGAATGATTATGTTGGAAAGTTTGGTTGAAAGAAAGCGCTCGTGTTTGTTGTCGATGTTCAAAGCGTTGCACATTTTACTAAAAGTAATACAAGATTTACCGAATATACCTAAAGAGCTCATGGAGAGATTTACGAAACTAACTTTCGAAAAGCTGGATTGTAAATCACGAATTAAAGAACGATATTTTTCGTATTTGCGAGAAGAATTTTTATCCAGGTTTGTTTCATAGCCCACGGTCAATTCAAGAATGTATAGCTGTTGTTGTGGAGTAACTAAGAGCAAATCAGGCCTCAAGGCATCTCCAGTTATAATACATGGCGATAAGAATCCACAGATATCAGCATATATTGTACAGCCTTCAAGAGATTTGAGAGAACCTG
>RDPX01000061.1:1317749-1353746 GCA_003991215.1 Morbakka virulenta | reverse complement strand
GTTTGGTGTTTAAAAAAGCAGAATTTGAAATCTTCGTTTAATTGGTCAATCGTAAAACGTGCCAAGGCACATTCTAACTTCACAAAAACGTGCCCATTGTGCCTGCAAGAGAAACTGGAAATTCTCAGTTACGGAAAAAGACCTGAATTGTTAAACAAACAAACCGAAAGTTTTTCTAAATGTCGACATATGAATAAATATATCCTCGCAAATTTCAAATCAAAAGACTGACTATAGATGAGTTTCTAATGTCTATTTTCTGATTTGTGGTTGCACGCTTAGTGATCCTTTTGTTATCAATAGTTGCACGCTTAGTGATCCTTTTGTTATCAATAGTTGCACGCTTAGTGATCCTTTTGTTATCAATAGTTGCACGCTTAGTGATCCTTTTGTTATCAATAGTTGCTTTTCAAACGATCAGATTACATAATTTTTTGTATAAACATCTTTGTAGAAATTTTTTTTTCAAGTGATGATTTGTATGCAACTGAGAATTGTGAAAAACATGAAACTTTGAGTACCATAAAGTTAAAGCTTTCCTTACCCGTACATCATATGATAGCTCCTCTGTTTTGATGTGGTAGATGTTGCTGATGACATTTCATATTCATTTGTTTTTATATATACAGTGGTATTGTGCTAAAGAAACTTAAGGATTCGTTTGCAGTACTAGGGATTCCAGGTATCACATGTGGTATTTAGGTGACTGCTCTAATCGGATCTGCTTACATCTTTCGAGGAATGCTAAGCCTTTGAGGTCCTGATCCGGACTTGAGGATTTGTGGTACTCTCCCTGTATAACATCAAAGCAGGAGACGTTAACAACCTGAAAACAAAAAATATCTGTATATATAAAAATGGTGAACCTAAAACAATCAACAAAACGTAATTTAGAACTGTCAGTTTCATATTCGTCAGCTAAACATAATGAACATATTTCTCTAGTGTATCTTGTTATGACTAGAACAAATTACAAAAAATATCAAATTACTATTATTATTATTTCTATATTTATAGAGGATGATACAATTCAGTTGTTTACAATAAAAATGTAATAAACACTGCTGTCAACATGTGTCCTCTTATGAGAGGGGAAAAGTATATAAAATTAAAAACCAAAAATCAAATAACTTAAAACCTCGTCCCTGGGAACGAGGATGAAAAATTAGTTGTCTGAAAATATAATAAAAATAAAAATACTATTAAAAATAATTTTATTTTTACATATATACAAGTTAAAAAGTTTCATTAAAATATCTCGCTCCCAGGTAATAAAATGATCTCTTCCCAAATTCTAATTTGCATTTGGGCTGTTTTAGTTTTTTCAAATTGTTTCGTGTATTCACGCTGTGATATTGTACTTCGAAATAGTTTTAGAAATTGCAACAAACTTTGCCATTTAAACAATTTTGTACCAACTTGACTGCAATCTTTCACCATTTTCTGAATGGATGGGACACTTTTTCCGATTATCCGTTTAGCTCTCTTTTCAATGGACATTATTTTCTGTGACTGTGTACCTGTAAGATGCAATTTAAGATATAGCATGTACGTTAATATCGGCAAAATTGCTGACATAAATATTTTCATAGCTGCTTCTTGATTCAGATAATGACGTAGTTTAGATAGCAGCTTTAATCTAGAACTGCTTTTCTTGTAAGCATTATCGAAATCCTGGTTAAGTATGAGATTACAGTCTAGTGAGTGGCCTAGGTATGTGTAAGAGTCAGTGTTGTTGACAATTTCTCCGTTGATCGTACATGTAGGGGTCTTGGTTGTGTTGATATTTGGTTCGCTGTACCAAACAACATAACCTCGGTCTTTCCAACAATCATGTTAATTATCAGCTCGTTTTCTCGTAGATACTGCTCAATACGTGTTAGCTCCTCAGTCAGCTTCTCCTCAATCTCTATAACACTTTTTCCCTTGCACGTTATGACAGTATCATCAGCATAAATCACAGTTTCACATACTTTAAAAACTTCGGTAAAATCGTTAAAAAACAAAATGAACAGTAGAGGACCTACAACTGACCCTTGTGGAACTCCAGTGAAACATGGTTTAAAGTCAGATGGAAATGACTCTATTTGTACGTACTAAATTGCCCTCATGGGATTGACATAATTGGTATAATTAAACATGCCGTAATAAAAAGATTTTTAATAGCTTTTTCACACATAGTCCTTTGATTTATAATTAGCTAACAGGAATTTATTTGTTTCTACATTTTGCCATGAGTTCACTGCGCTTGTTCAACAGTTCCTTTTTGTTAGAGTAAGTAAGGATCTCAAACCTTTCTCACAAAAATCGGTTGCACTTTTTTGATATGTCTGAATAGGGTTTCGTGTGAGTGATTACCGACCATTTTATGGTGGGGCTGATGTTCTTTTCTTTCAGGTCCCAGACGGATGATGAAAGGGTTGTACTGTTTCTGTACTTTTTATTTCTTAATGATTGCGTATGTCCGTTATGTCTTGTCTTGAAATCTTTTTCGGTCAACCCAATATAAACTTTCTTCTGGACTTTCGGCGCAGTAACTTTGCATTTATATATGACTGATTTTTCTCTACAGTCACCGTCCAAAGGGCATTCATCTTTTCTCTTGCAATTACATGGTAATTTCTCTGACGGATCAGGCGATGCTATCTTTTTACTGTGGGAGTTGGTGATTTTTCCCGACATTATCAGTGCAGCTGCAGCTAACTTTAGTGTTGTAGCGATTGAAAAGCTTGTGCAGACGGCTTGATGGTAGAAAATATTGATCAACTAGGTTCATGAAACCATATAATGTTTCTTGGCCGATTTCTCTTTCTGGTGTTCTCCGGTTATGGATTGTAATTTAGCTTCAGCTTCGCGGTATCCATTTTTTTTAATGCATCTTCACAGACGGTTTTTGATACATAAAAAATTGCTTCGTTTGATGAGTTTTGTGAAAGTCGGTTGGAAATCGATTTCGGTAGTTGGTCAAGGATCTGTTTCGGGTGGTTTGAAGATTTCTTTACATAAAGAAGACAGTCATTGGGTTTCTTGTACGGACGAAGTGAGTTCCTAGGTAGGTCCATAGTTTTATCGAGGAAGTTGATAGAACGGAACCCAGTGGCTATTTCTATTTGCAGATTGATACCTTTGAAGATCCGAATAATATCTTTTCTTATCCTATCAGTGAATGGGCCGTTAGAATTGTGTAAAATCACAAGTCCGTCATTACGATAAATCCCCAATGTCGCCTTTGTTCGTCAGATTCGAAAGTTTGTGTAAGATTAGAAGATGTTCACAAATCTCCGCGCCATCGAAACTGCCCAATTTGAAGAACAAAAGTGATTTTCTACAGCGGTAAATCGTACGTAAATCTTTATCACTCATCCTGGTGTGTTCTTTTGCGAAATCAATAGCTTCATCCAGCAGTTGTTTTGAAATGGATGGGTAAAGATCTTTAATGTCCATTTGTATGAATGAGCACGATTCGTTGTTCACGATTGATTTGAACCATTTAATAACGCTCTTGGTATTTTTTTCATTGTTTAAGGTTGAGTAATTTGCCTCTACCTGAGTTTATGCGGTCAAGCATTGTCTAGCTAAGTGCAGCGAGGCTGCTCTTGCTAGGGTTGATCAGTCTGCATGGTAGTTTGGTATTGAAATTGTCTTTGTTGTCCTTTAAGGTCATGAAAGTAGGAGTGCTTGCTAGTTACTCAGATCGTTTGTCGATATCGTATGCATTTGCTTCTATATGGGTAGCGAATTGAAGTTTACTTGGGGCCTTTTTGTATGATTTTGTGATATTGTACTTTAACAGGTTCTCGTGTACAGCTAGGCTTATGGTGTAAATGATGGTAGTTTTGTCAGCTAATACGAATAATTTTTGGAATTCATTGTTTGTCTTCCTGAGTCTAATTGAATGAATGCGATCGAAAGTCAGCAAATACTTTTGCAGTAAAATGTATTAACAAACGCTGTAAAACCAGTCCTGACCTTTCTTTTACATCTACAGCTACCACCAATGTCACTAACCATTCATATTTATAGATGTAAGAGCTTTATCATGTCATGAATCGTAAGCTTTTTATAAGCTACGTTTTGAGAGATACTTCTCCCATCATCAGGCTTCTAAAATGACTAGATACGGCTGTTTTATACTTTGGTTGTGTGGACCTACGTGAAGGCAGGTTGTGCTTGTGTTTGTTGTGTTTCTTTCTTTAGTGCTGGAAGCCATATTTTTGGAAGGGTGTAGGATATACTGTTGATGTAATTGCTGCATTGCAGGAAATGGATTGTTTCTTTTATTTTTCTTGTTGTTGTGTTGATTTACTTGTCTATAATCCTTTTATTTTCCCAGTAAAAGTTAGGATCCTGTGCCCAGCAGTGTTCGGCTATTTCATGAATCTTGGCGTCACCTTTCTGAACAGCTCTCTTGTGTTCTTTTTCTCTTTGACCCAAGGAACGCTTTGATTCACCGACGTAGGTGGCGGACAGTCCTTACCCTGTAGTCTGTAAACTACGTTGTTCCTCTCCTCAATGGAACTAAGTCTTTTGGTTTTGAGAGGATCTTCCTTGAGGTGGATGTATTGAAGTAGGAGCATTGAATGTTGTATTGTCGAAGAGTTCGTCTTAGCTGCTCACTGGTATTCTTCATGTAAGGCAGACTTATACATTGCAGGAGTTCTTTATCTTCATGATCAGGTCCAGTGGTTCTGGGTAAGGCTCTCTTGACATCTTTAGCGTTGTATCCATTGGACAAAAGAACCGTTTGAAGGTGTGTTTCTTCTTTTCTGAGGTCATATGGGTTAGAAATAATGCTTCTTGCTCTTCCAAACAGAGTGGTGATGACACTGTTACGAGCTGAGACTGGATGGTGTGATGCATTATTGAGGTACTGGTCAGTGTTGGTTGGTTTCCTGTAGATGGTAACGAAAATGCTGTAATCTGCTTGCCTCTTTACTAGGACAAAGAAAGGGTATTTCTCTTTCTTCTTCTTTCTCTATGGTGAATGTGATATTTGGGTGTAGGCTGTTGATGTGTTCAAAGAAACCTTTTTGGTGATCCTTTTTGATGATTGTAAAGACAGCCTCGACATACCTTTACCAGACAGTTGGCCCTTGGTCTGTTGTTGATAATGCTGTGGCTTCATATGCTTGCATGAATATTTCAGCAATAACCGAGGATGTAGGGGCTCCCATGGGTACACCGTTGGTTTGCGTGTAGATGTCATTGTTAAAGAGACAGCATGTGTTGGTGAGGAATACTCGTAGAAGGTCCAGGATATCGGAAGGTTACAGTGTGGTTCTTGATATCATTGAATCATCATGTTTAAGAAGGTCCTCTACAATCCGTAAGGTGCCGAATGGAATGGAAAATTCCATTTTTTTATTTCTAATAATTTCTTGTCACATTCATCAAAATCAGAAATCAAAGTCTTTGGGGTTTTTTTCTCTGACGTATGGTCATCTTGACCCTCTCCATTTTCATTTGTGCTTTCTTTGCTATATTCATAGTCATTTACTCAACTTCTAATAAAATTTCATTTTGCTTATACCATTACTATTGACAAAGCGCCATTTAGAATCGCATCATTCAATCTTAAGGAAAGGTTGTTGTAGTTATTGTCCTATTCCCTGTATCCCCATTGCTGCAATACAATAAAAATGAATTTTGTTTTTTGCCCCTTTTACATGAATGTTATTTGAAAGAGTATTAATCTGATGTTGTTGCGAATGTTAATTGGCATACACTCTGTTTTTGTTTCATTCAGATTAGAGCCCTTCACAGATTGCTGCTGATTCAAGGACAGACAGCAGTGCCTGTGCATTAATAAGGTTGTCAGACAAAAGTGCAATGTCGTCAGTAAAACCAGCATAACTGATATGAAGAACAGGATAACGTGAATTTCTTCTGGGCTCGTACATGAATCCATTTTCTTTCATTGAATCAACATAAATCCGCATGATCTAACCGATTACAATGATGAAAAGGAATGGTGATAGTGTATCGCCTGTGAGAATAGCAGCGAGAATGTCAGAAGGCTCTGTTTTGCCATCCAGTGTCAAGACAGCGTAGGGTGCATTTGTATACAGGACTTTAATAGCTTTATTTATTTCTGTTGGAATGCCAAAAAGCCCTAAGGCTTCGATTATTGTCTCGCGGTTAACAGAGTCAAAAGCCTTGCTGAAGTCAACAAAAGTAAGAGCTGCAGTTTTTATTGCAACAAGGGATTTCTTCAATTATTCTACGTGTGGCGAGAATTTGTCCAAGTAGAACGACCTGAGCGGAAATCATTTTGGTTTTTGCCTAGAAAAGGCTCTATTTTTGGACGAAGATGATTCAGGAGTAGTTTGTTATATATTTTTGCAGCTATAGGAATCAAGGAAACACCATAATAATTGGTTGGTAATGTCAAATCACCCTTTTCGGGAATGGGTATGATTTGTGAACGTAACCAGATGCTTGGGAAACATGAATGGAAAATGCAAAATTGCATAAATCGAGAAGCAATTGGTGAAAAATAAGGTCTTTCCACAAGATGGCCTGGGTTTTGCCAGGACCAAGAGCTTTGCTCTTTGTATTCTTCAGAACAAAAATTAGTTCTGCAATGGTATACTTGCCTGTTGGAATGTTCAAAGAATCACAAATTTGAACTTTTGGGAGGGATTTATTTTCAGGTAGAATTGTGAAATGTCCAAAAAGTTTTTCAAAATGAGAAAGCCAGTTTTCCAGTCGTTTTTCTCTGCTAGCCCTCTGGTTTTTGTTGTTGGTTTTTTTCCTTTTCCAGAAAGTTGGTTTATAGTTTCCCAAGCTACAGAGTGCTGTTGTTTGATATGAAGATGGGAAAAATCATCTAATTTACCATTTATAAATGCTATTTCCACCTCAAGATATGCATTTAAAGGAGTTTTTTATCAGCTGTTAGCTTGTCCCTATTTGTTTGAGATGGATGGGAATGGCAAATAGATGAGATTTTCTTGGGATTTTCTCTAGCTTCCGTTACATTGGTATCTAAACGTAGCAGATTTTTGCCTAATTGGGCTTTTGGGGAAGTGTGTAAATAGTGTGGAAAGCTTTAATCAAATTTTCATAGATCGAGTCGATGTTATCAGAATCAAGATGGGAAAGCTCTTGAAATCGATTTAACACGTTCACCACTCACTGAGAAGATAGACTTTTATCACGGGAGACTTTTTCCAATTGGTGGCTTTCGTGGGATCGGCAGTCGATTTTTTAAAATACTCTGAAGCTTAGTTTCACCTTAACAGAGACGATACAATGATCCGATCCGACAGAGCAGAGAGATGAATAGGCTCGACAATATTTTATGCTGTTCCGCAACTTCTTATGTAATCCATTTAGGCTTTGTTGCCATTAGGATATTCAAATATCCACAGCTGATGTATGGATTTCATAAAATTGGCTTTTGTTGGACAAAGATTGAATTCCTCCATGAGGTCAACAAGTTCTTCACCATTACGATTGGTGTTGGTATGAAAGGGGAATTTAGCACCGTCAGATCCAAGCTTGGCATTGAAGGCACTGGGGATTAAAAGAAAATTGTGAGCTGGAACATCTTCAAGAGAAGATCGTAAAGTGTTATAAAACTGATTGATATCTGTATCATTACTATTGTTGTGTGGACTAAAGCATGATATTAAGGTTGTTTTGGGATTCCCATCAAAATCGGCAATGATGACTCAAAGTGATATTATTTCCATGTTTGAAAAATTTGCCATGGCTTTTGGTGACATTAGGAGGCCTACACCTCCTAATGTCTTTTCTAGCTTTTCCTCGCAGAATCTACATCTTTCGTCTGCTCCGTTGTGCAACACATTGGCCTGATAATTACGTGTGAAAAGACTTTGGTCCTGAGCGGCAAGAATAAAACCTTCTGTTTCCCCTTTTATTCCGGAGCTCCTCAGCTACGGATGGGTCGCCGTTTTGTCTGCATCAGCGTTTTTGTTTCGGTCTGCAAACTGTCCATGGAGGGACTTTACTTTCCACCTAGACTCCATTTGTTTCAAACCCTTATTTTCCGTGGCTTTCTTTGTTTTGCGGGCTATTTCCGTGGGTTGTAGGTGGTTGTTGTTTTCGTTATTTAGATCTAAGTCCAGTTGGCAAGAAAATTTAGCTGACTCTTTGTCTTGTATGACGATTCAAGTTGTATCATGCCCCTACCAACCGATGATTGGATGCTGCAACTAAGGATCGAAGACTCGATCAATGAAGTAAGAAGACACATTGATATTCTTAATAATACCAGAGGAAATGTATTGAAAAGACAAGAAAATTTAAGGAATTAGAAAGAAAGTATCTTGTAAATAAAAAAGGATCGAGTACAGTAATAGAGAAGCTAAAACAACACCTGAAGGCATTGTTTTAGCGATGTAATGCCTAATTCCACAACAAATTACCTTCACATCACCTCTGCATGAAAGAAGTCTCTGAAATCTTTTTCTCTGTTACAGTAAAAAATCATTCTTAATAGATTATTTTTCTCTATTAGCCTGAATGTAAGCATTTCTGATCAGAATTTTTGAGGTACAAAGTTTGAAAATGAGATAATTCAACTCGGCCTGATCAAAACATTTAGAGAACTTCAAATGTGAATTACCTGGATGTGATTCAGATTTGTCTAAAGTACTCACACCAACATCAGAAATTCCACTGCTAAAAAGTGTTTGTATCAAAGTGAGCATCATATACACCTTTAGAAATTTTCTGTCACATTCAATAAAACAGAAAATGGCTGGTTCAGAAAATCTTTAGCTAGTTATCCAAGAAAAGTTGTAAATTATCACAATATTGCAGAGGCATTGCGACCGAGGAAAAATTTGCACAGTTTAACCTTTGGTGTTTTTTACATTGAATACTTTGAATTACATTGAATAATAATTTTTATACTATTCAAACAGAAATAGCAGTCTGTTTCATGATTAAAGGAACCTATCCATGCCAATAAGACACCAAAAGCAACTTATCGATTTTCTCCTGTCAAGTCAAGTAGATTTGTGTGATAAATATTGCAGAATTTGTGAAAGGGTCCATGCCCTGTCTTGATCACCACAGCATACATTGAAATGAATAAGAGAGGCTTCTTTTGCAAAGTTAGGTATTGTTGTTGTGCCTTCAAATCAACGTGGCACAAGTATAGTGAAAACTCTTTGCACAGGTTTTGCATCCTTTCCTATGAGTCATGTTTAACAAATTCTGAAAAAACAATTGTGATTTTAAATGAAGAAGAGCACTTTTGCTGCAATATTTTAGAAAGAAAAGATAACCTATTCACACAAGTGAATACACTATAATATTTATCTCTACTGTGTAATGTTATGAATCAAGGCCTTTATAAACATAAAATATATGTGAATTAAAGTTGCTTTACAAAATTCATACATCTGTGCATGTTACACAATCATCACTTGTAACATGGTATGCTACTTTCTAAGTAAGTTGTTGGTGTAATTTGTGTGTAATTTAGAACACTATATACACCATCTCGTCTAAACGAACTTATCAAAAGTGCTAAGGATTAGAAAATTGATATTATTGTTATTCAAGAGCATCGCTTCTTTCATCGTGACACTGATGTTGTGTACCACAAAATCAAAGACTATCATCTTGCTACTGCCTCTTGTTTGAAAAATTCTTTGAACCAAAGATTGACCACCTTGTCTCTGGTTGATCTGTCTTGACACTCAACGAGTATAAAAACCGCAACGACAGGATTGGTCAATATCTCCACTGGAAAATTCTCAATCACTTCGCCATAGAAGCTAAAAGCTACTGGTACGAGTACCATCCAGTACCAGTCACAGAAGGGAAAAATGTCACCATTCTCTGGGACTTTCCAGTCCATACAATTCAGGCGATACAGGCAAACCGTCTAGACGTTATTGTCAAGGACAAGAGCAATAACACCTATTTACTCATCGATATGAGTGAACTTCCCGATAAGAATGTTTTTTCTAAGGTGTTTGAGAAATTATCCAAATACAAAGACCTAGAGATTGAGATTGAAAAGATGTGGCACCTAAAAACAAAGACCATCCCAGTAGTAGTTGGTTCCCAAGGCCTAATAATAGAATACACCACCGATTACCTTAAGACAATTCCAGAAGAACCATCACTAAACGACGTCCAGAAAATAGGTCTTAATAGTACTGCACATATTTTGACAAAAGCGCTTTCTATTTCAATAACCATTTTTTCTACAAATATTTTTTACTGTCAACTGTTAAATTGATGTTCGTAAACTGTCTACTAAATGTTATTATTTTTTACAAAAATTTTATACTTCTATTTTTATACATTACTTTTTTATACTTTTATTATACTTTTAAACGAATTCTATTATTTACAATTAGGATACAATACAAAATGATTTAGGCATTAATTTTTACTTCAATTTCATTCACCCCAGATCACTGGTAGAGGTAGTGAGCCGGTGATTGATCTTAGAAAAGCAAATCAAAAGAAAATGACATAATAATAATAAAAATAACAATTATTATTATTATTATTATTATTATTATTATTATTATTAGTAGTAGTAGTAGTAGTAGTAGTATTCGTCCTAGGTATTGACATTAAACTGCATCCGGTTGTGGAGTTTCGACGTGGGGTAATGAGGTTAGCCTTTGCCACACCTACTTCCAGGTCACCGTTGAGCAACGTATAGTACCTGTTAGCTCTCCCCGAGACCAAGAAATTCCAGGTTGGTGTCCGGCGGGGGCTAGTTTGCTTCTTGGGTGGAGGGGACTCTTGCTTTGGTTGGCAACCCCTCTAGAGATGGTGTCTCGAAAAAAATACTAGGGAAGGAAACCTTACACAAACCGACCCATATATATTACAATAAGAGTGTTAGAAAAAATGTATCAAATGACGACATGAATGGGTCTGCAACTTTTTGTGAATGTGCCTCGTCCGGCAGGAGAAGAAACGAGGCTTCTCAGGTCGTTATGCCACGAAATCCTCGAAATACTAAAAGTATGAAGTGGACAAAAGAAGTTAATATTGTGGTTATAGAGTGTTACTATCGATTGAAACCTTTTGATGAGAATAGTGTATCTGTCAAAGGTTACAGACAACAATAGCACAGAGAATAGCTAGATAGAGGACCTTTTGCTGACATAACGGAACAAAGAATGTGTGATCAAGCACGTTCAATTAGAAAGAATAAGTGGCTCACAGAGCTTGAGCTAGAAATGATAAGGAGAAGAGTGTTAACACCTGAAAACGAAACGACAGCTCCTGTAGATGAAAGCTATAATCTTGTAGATATTACTGAACCAGAAATTAGACATGATATAAACATTACTGTTGAGGAAGCCTCGGAAGAGGAGAGACAAATGGTGAACGAGTTGAAAGAGATCTATTTAAAAAGGTTGAATTTAAAAGACTGAATGAGGTGGTGAAGAATGTTGACAGTGTGTTAGGATTCTTTGACACTAAAGGTATAACTGAAACTAATACTCTGATTATTGCATGTTCTGTGTTGGTGTCAAGGCAGCTCGGACTTAAAAGATCCAGGAAGAATGAGCCATGGTGGAAACGCAGAATAGAGGCCAGTATCGAAGATCTAAATAAATGCAATAACCTACTCACCAGAAATAGGGATGGTGTAGTAAGATCCACAGTAAAAATTGAGAAACCATTCACAAGATTTAGGAAAAAGAAAAAGGGTTTAGGTACTGTATTAGAAAAACTTAAACAAAGAATTTTAGCAAAGAAGGCCAAAGTATATCGTTATAATGAGAGAGTGACTCGATTTAGGCAAAATAGATTGTTTAGATTCGATCAAAAGAAATTGTTTGCTGAGCTTAATGGAAGTGACACTGGTGGTAATGAAATACCAGATGTGAAGGAAAGACAGGAGTTTTGGAGTGGAATTTGGAGTGAAGAAAAACAGCATAATAGGGAGGCTGAATGGTTAGAAAGTTTGAGGGAAGAATGCAACTTCCTAAAACAGGAAGAACTTTTTGTTACTACAGAAATGGTCACCAAGCAAACTAGAAAAATCCCCGATTGGAAGGCACCAGGGAGAAATGGAGTCCAAGGGTACTGGATAAAACGGTTATCCAACTTACATGAACAAATTGCTGAACAGTTTAATAAGATCTTAAACACGAATGGGCAAGTGCCTGAGTGGTTANATGCATTAACCAACTCACCAGATATAGGAATGGTGTAGTAAGATCCACAGTAAAAATTGAGAAACTGTTCACAAGATTTAGGATAAAGAAAAAGGGTTTAGGTACTGTATTAGAAGAACTTAAACAAAGAGTTCTAGCAAAGAAGGCTAAAATAGATCGTTATAATGAGAGAGTGACTCAATTTAGGCAAAATAGATTGTTTAGAGGCGATCAAAAGAAATTGTTTGCTGAGTTGAATGGGAGTAACACTGGTGGTAATGAAATACCAGATGCGGAGGAAAGCCAGGAGTTTTGGAGTGGAATATGGAGTGAAGAAAAACAGCATAATAGGGAGGCTGAATGGTTAGAAAGTTTGAGGGAAGAATGCAACTTCCTAAAACAGGAAGAACTTTTTGTTACTACAGAAATGGTCACCAAGCAAACTAGAAAAATCCCCGATTGGAAGGCACCAGGGAGAAATGGAGTCCAAGGGTACTGGATAAAACGGTTATCCAACTTACATGAACAAATTGCTGAACAGTTTAATAAGATCTTAAACACGAATGGGCAAGTGCCTGAGTGGTTAACTTTCGGCAGAACAGTCCTGTGTCAGAAAGATAGCACTAAAGGTAATGCAGTTGATAATTACCGACCAATTTCATGTCTTTCACTGATGTGGAAATTGCTGACTGGAATTATATCCGAACACTTTTATAAGTTTTCAGAGGACGAAGATATATTCCCTGATGAAAAACAAGGTTGAGAAACAGTAAGAGAAATAGGAGGGGGACTAAACACCAGTTGTTGTTAGACAAGGCGATCCTGAGAGATTGTAAGCGACGGAGTACAAATCTGGCAATGGCCTGGGTCAACTATCGTAAAGCGTAGGGTATGAATCCACATAGCTTGATTGAAGAGTGCCTAGAATTGTTTGGAGTGGCTGAAAACACTAAACAGTTCCTGCTTAACAGTATGAAAAAATGGAAACTAGAATTAAGTTCTGGTTGGACGTCAATTGGAATTGTACATAATAAGGGGGGGATTTTCCATGGTGATTTGTCACCCTTATTGTTTTTTTAATGTATGATGCCATTGATATTAATGTTAAGAAAAGTTAAATTTCATTATGAGTTTGGAGACAAGATCAACGACTTAATCATTTGTTGTTTATGGATGATTTGAAATTGTTCGGGAAGTCTCCTGACCAAATTGATTCTCTCGTGAATACAGTGCATTTATTTAGTGAGGATACTGGGATGGAGTTTGGGGTTAAAAAGTGTGGTGTATTGATTTTAAAGAAGGGTACGGTTGATAAGAAAAGTAGTAAGGGAATAACTCTCCCAGATGAAAAGGTAATGAAGACAATAGATGAGGATGGGTACAGGTATTTAGGGATAATAAAGTACGATAAGGTAAAAGAAAAAGAGATGAAAGATTAATTTGTCAAAGAATATATTAGGCGTACCAGAATGATAATGAGATCAAAGCTTAATGGAAAGAATAAGATCCGTCTAATAAATACGTGTGCAGTGGCAGTTTTAAGATATGGGTCAGGAATACTGACGTGGAGATTAGACGAATTGAAAGATCTTGATAGAAATTCACGTGAAATGCTTACAATGTACAAAGGTTTCCATCCGAAAAGTGACGTTGACTGCCTACATATGAGTAGGCGTGAAGGTAGAAGGGGACTAATGAATTGTGAAGACAAAGTTATAAGCGAAGAAAATAGTATTTTTTTTTTCCTCAAGAACTCTGAAGATTCATTGCTACAAGCAGTGAAATATGTTGGCATTGTTGAGCATGAAACCTCTGTTGATCAAGATGACTTCAAAAAGCCAATTGCAGAGAAAAGAAAAGACAACCGGTGTGGTAAACAGATGTACGAACAGTTCATTACAGATCAAAATGAGTCTACTGAAAAGGAGAAAACTTGGAGTTGGGTAGTAGCATCTGATCTTAAGGCTCCAACGGAGGGGTTGATCTTTGCAGCCCAAGAGGAAGCTGTAAGGATGAATTACATCAAGTTCCATGTTGACAAGACTGCAGATTCCCCTAATTGTAGAATGTGCGGGGAAATAGGAGAAACGATAAGCCACCTAGTGAGTGAGTGTAAAAAGCTGGTTCAAAAGGAGTATAAATGACGCCATGACAATGTTGCAAAAGTAGTACACTGGAAGCTTTGTGGCAAACTGAATTTCGATAGAACTGAAAAATGATATGAACACACCCTTTAGACAGTGATAGAGGATGACAGTCACAAGCCTTTGTCGGACATGAACATTCAGTGTGACAATATTATTGAAGCAAGGGGAGCGGATTTAGTCATTGTGGATAAAATTGTAAAAACTGCAGTTATTGTTGATGTAGCCATACCAGGAGACAAAAGGATCCAGGAAAAAGAGCAAGAAAAGATTGCAAAATATCAGGACTTGAAGAGAGAAATTCAAAGACTTTGGAGTCTTAAGAAGGTTGTAGTGATTCCAATAGTTTTAGGGGCCCTCGAAAGCGTAACCAAGAACTTTGAAAACTACAGAGAGAAACTAGGAATACAGATAGATATAACACTGACCCAAAAAACTACACTATTAGGAACAGCAAGGATTTTAAGAAAGGTACTGGAGTACTGAATTAGGGAAAGAATGTGAGAGACCTTTGGTTACTTGTTGTAACCAGACCTCTTACAAATACTCGGTATGACATCTGCCTGCGCTGAAAACAGCTTTTAATGATAATAATAATTATTATTATTATTATTATCATTATTATTATTATTATTATTATTATTATTATTATCGTTAAAAACAATACGCTTGCAAATGCTACTAATGCAGTCAAGTGGGGAATAACCAACGATTCCACCTACAGATTTTGTGATCGCCAGCAAACCCTCGGCAACGTCGTCGGTGGATGTCAATCTGCATTAGACGAGCTTAGATACAACTGAAGACACAACTCAATCCTTCTCCACATTTATAAAATCGTTATATCTCAAGGTTTACAAGCGTATGTTGATATTGACGGCCATCCCAACCTGTCTATAATAACAGGTGAGGCACAAATGCCAGATCTTGTTATAATGAAAGGTGACAAGTTACTAATATTAGAACTTACAGCTGGATTTGAAACCAATATAGAAAGTAACTTCGACCGTAAAAATCAACGCTACGAACAGTTATTATCCGATTTATCAAGAAGATTTAAAGTTGATCATGTAAACTTGAGCCTCGGAACTCTAGGTGTGTTTGGGAAAAATAGCTTGATTGTTTCAAAATTAAAGTCCCTCGATCTCAATGACGAAACTGTTAAATTTATAATCAAAAGATCAATAAACATTTGTANTGAGCCTCGGAACTCTAGGTGTGTTTGTGAAAAATAGCTTGATTGTTTCAAAATTAAAGTCCCTCGATCTCAATGACGAAACTGTTAAATTTATAATCAAAAGATCAATAAACATTTGTATACGGACATCATACTTTATTTTCTGTATGAGAAACAAAGAATGGACAAACCCAGAATTATTAATCTGGTATCCAGCTGATACATCGTCTCTCAGTGATATGCCCAAATGGAGAGTATCACTATAGAGGATGTACCACAACTAGGCTTCATTGTGCGATTTCTTGTCTTGTTTCCAGTCCTCTACATCCAGTGACAGCTCAGTTATGTTGCAACCTGTATTGAGTAGATCAATTGCATTGTAAATTTTCTAGATCGTTAATTTACAAATAAAACCAAGTGAAGTTTTAAAAATATATTAATATTATTAGTAGTAGTAGTAATAGTATTATTATTATTATTATTATTATTATTATTTGAGTTCATTACACACCAAAATAGTGTTTGTTGGACTTTTCTTAAAGTTACAGTGAGAACAAGCCTCCTTAGAGCTCCAAGACTTTCCTTATGATCCTGGAGGTATCCAACAACGCGGTGGTCTGCATGGTTTCAATCTTCGTTTGGATTCTGATTTGGTTTAATCTTTTTTCAATGACTTTAGAACTTTTCCCAAAGCCCCAATAAGTATTGGAATAACAGTTACTTTCTTGTTCCATAGAACTTTTAGTTCTCATGTCAAATCTTGATATTTCTCTCTTTTCTCTCTTTCTTTCATTTTAACTCTGTGATCTCCAGGTATTGCAAAATCCACAATCTGAAAATTTTTTTTGACTATTTTTTTTCTTTTTCACCAATTATGAGGTCAGGCGTTCTATCTTCTATATGATGATCTGTCTGCACTTCAAAGTCCCACACCAACTTACTTTTTTCGATTTCAAGGACAGGTTCTGGTTTGTGTTCATACTATTTGTCAGTATGTTTGAAATCTAACTTCTTGCATAGTTCCAAATGGATTGTCGTTCCTACACAGTCATGTCTCCTTTTGTATTCCTTTTGCGAAAGTTTCATGCAATCACAAATATTATGCATTACCGTTTATTCTTTTTGTCCACACATACGACAAAGACTATTTTCTTGAGTTTTATCTATTTTTTCCTTGATGTAATTTGTCCGAATACAATGATTTTGTGCAGCAGTAATGAGTGATTTAGTTTCTTTTTTTAATGTTCCACTTCTGAGCCACGCCCATGACATATCATCAGATATATCCGTCGTTTGTCTTATGAACTGTCCATGTATTGGTTTTTCTTTCTACGGCCCGGTGTTTTTTCAAGATATAAGCAGACTCCTCGCATACTCCATACCAATCTGTGCCGCTCTTATTAGTCTTCCATTATTTTTCTCAACATACTCTCTCAAACCGAGCGCTAAATTCTCAACACACTCTTCGATTCAGATAACCCCCTTCCTCCGTCTTTTCTTTCTACATATAGTCTGTCAACATCATTCTTGTGAGAAGTTTCCTGGCTCTCCTGTCCATTGCTTTTAGCTCATCTACTGTCCAATCCAGGAAGGGCAAAAAATATATCATTAGTGATACTGCCCAGGTGTTAATCCCTTTTATCAGGTTTCTGCTGTTTAACTTCGTTTCCAGTTTTTTCCTTACTCGGCCAAGATATTCTTTACTGACTTTTTCCTTCATCTTATTTTTCATGATTGTATTGCTCTCTAAGACTCCCAGATATTTGTATCCTTCCGTAGCATTTAATGCTCTGATGACATTGTACTTTGGCAGCTTTATTCCATTTTAATTGGACATTTTCCCTCTTTTAATTATCACTACTGCGCATTTCTCAATGCCAATGTCTGAGCTCAATACTCTAACTGTCTGAATCAATGCATCAATGTCTGCTCCTTCTTTTGCAAAAACCTTTAAATCATCCTTATAAAGTAAATGGTTGATTTTAACCGTTTTTGCGCTTCCTAAAGATCAGAGTAAGTGGGATCAACGCTATAAGAAACAGTAATGGAGAGAAGGAATCACCGTGAAAAATACCTCGTCGGATGTTAACTTTTGGAAGGGTCTCTTTTCCAGAAGACAATTCCACCTTCCAAGACTTGATCGAATTTTTTACTAGGCATGACACATTTCCAGCAACTTTAAACATTTGTAAGCACACCAAGATCCAAGAGTGAGGAATCATGTCAAATGCTTTGCGGCAATTAGTCCAACCCATAGCAATATTATTCAGCTTTGTCTTTACTTCCAGCCATCATCTTACCGTTGTTTACATATTGTTGTATACTGAAGCCTATTCACAATCAAAGTCAGGCTCAACGAATCCTGACCTTCGAAAGCCGTGCTCGAGAAATTGTGGCAGATGGTCAACATGTCAATCCTAACATCAACATCATGGATTGTGGAAAACAACGAGTTTGCCTGTTTGTCAGGAACGTTCTACTTGGAAATGTTAAACCACCATTCGGAAACTATTTTGGATTATTAAACACGAAAGTGAACACGAGAAACAAAAATCTATTTGTCTACGTCCCAAGAGTCAAATTGGAATATGGGAGACAGTCGATTCGTTACATGGGAGCTAAAGTTTTTAATGATCTCCCACTTGAACTCAGAAGCAAATATACAGAAATGAATTTTAAAGATATTTTAAAAAATCATAGGTTCTAGCTTTTATCAGGTTCTTATTGTTTTACAGATTGTTCTTGTTTTCTTTTTGTTTTGTTTTTTTTTAAACAGGACACGTGCTGATAACAGTATTTGTATACATTACGTTTTAATTATACATTTATTGAAACGTTTTTATCCTGTATAAATATTCGTAAATAAATAAATGAAGGGCATCTGACCCAGATGCTTTCCAGTTTGCTAATCGTCTGAGGATGACTTTAAAATTTTCACTATCGTCACTCAAATCTTTCTGCTGTTCTTTATTGCGAAGCTCTTCTCTTAAATCCTTTAATCATTTGGCATCTCTTTCATGTTCTTGTCTGTTATCCCAGATATCACTCCAAAACCTTTTCGCTGCTTCTTCATTCGGTTTCTCTTGCTCTCTGTCACCCATTTACCCGTTCATTTGTTTGTAAAATCGCTCTTCATTGTTTTAAAAGGTGCAGCTTTGGTTGTATTGATTGATCCTATTTCCGTATCTTTTCAGTTTGCCCTCTTTGGTTATAATTCGTTGCCTTATTAACTCCAACACCTTGTTCTTCCCCTTTTGATTCATTCAATATTGTCGTTTTAATCTATCGATGTGCTTTCGTTTTACAGTTTTATTTTCAATCAATGCTTTCATTCTACTATAATTATGATTCAGCTTTCTGATATGTTGCTCTAATCGATGTTTTCAAGCGGATTTTTCTTTTTTAGGTTTTTTCTTAAACATGTTGAGCTTTTCTGCAAAAAACACAGCACCAGCATAAATCAAATCATTCATTTCGGTTATGTCATCTATTTGTATGCTTTTAAAAACATTGTTGATCTTTTGCACTTTTACATCCAGTTTGTTTTTATCAACAACTCGCATTGATGGTAAGCTTTTTCTCTCCTCCTTTAGTATCTCATCTAGCTTGTTTATTTGCTCTTTTTCTTTGTCAGTTAAAATTACTCCACTTATTACGCAATATCTCTGCTATTCTTGTCTCCACCGTTATTGTCGTGGGTAACATTTTCCTTTTCTGGCTGTGAGATGAGTGACGTTTCATGGTCCTGGCTGCGAGAGATCTCTATTTCGATATCAGTGCCAGTATCGCTGCTTTTTAACTCTTCTCTCTTTTTTTCTCTTTCCGGTTGATTCTTCCCATATTCTATCCCTCTTAAAAACTCTTCCAGATCCAAATCCATTAGCCAACCTCTTTTCATTATCTGATTACTTTGATCAACCAGTCGCTGTTCCGTTACAGTAAACATCCCCTTTTCTCTCCAAAGATCTAACATTCGTTTTCCGTACCCTCTGCGGTTTGGTACACTTCTGTAGTAACACTTCATCACAAACATATTTTCTTCTCTCGACCACTTCTTCCCTATTTTTGTTCTGGCAGTAGCTTGATGACGACCGGGCCTGCCGTGCTCTTCCACAGGACACCTGCCATGAGAGAGACCTTCACCATTACTGATTCCGGCCTCATTAACGCAGTTTGTTTGCTATTTTGTTTAAAAACATTATACATAGGTATAAGAGAAGGATAACCGCTCCCAGTGCTCCAATTACAACAGGTATAGCAGAGAGAATAGCCTTTCTAGATTTTAGCCTTTCTAAGATTCCACAGTTTTGTTACCTCCTCCTTAACATTATGGTATTTCTCTATTTTCTCAGGTTCTTTCTCCTACACCCTTGAGTCACCTAAGATAGCTATATCAACTATTGCAGCTTCTCTCTTAATTTTGTCCATAAACATAATGTCTGGTTTCCTTTCAACTACGTGCTGATCACTTTGGATTATGAAGTCCCAAAGCATCTTAAAATTGTTGTTTCCTATGACTCCTTCTGGTTTTTGAGTATACCAAGCATTTACTCTATCTAAACCAGCTTGTCCACACAATAACCAGTGAATCTTGCAACATCATCATGTCGTCGTTTATATTTTCTTTGAGCAAACTTGCTACATTCACTAACAACCTGCATATCACTTTCTCCCCTCTGATTACACATCCTACACAAGAGTGATTCAGCTGTTTTATCAGTGTGAAATTTCACATAATTAAAAATTGCTCCTGAGCGCTACAAATTAGTGCTTCCGTTGCCATTTTCAGGTCACTCTTCTTTAACCAAAGCAATGAGTCACTCCAACTTACATCCTTGTTATTCCTTATCTACTGACCGTGTGGTCTTTTCTCATGCCAACTCCGCACGAGTTCATTCTTTGTACCCCTTTTTAGTACAGCAGGGCCTACTGACTCATCAACTTTCAAATAGCCATGAGCCTTGACCATTTGGAGCATTTCCTCGGTACTCCCTTTTAAATATCAAGCAAGATTGTTCTTGAAAATTCTGAACTTTATGTCAGTATTATCATGTAGAAACACCTACCAACTGGCATGATCACCACCCTCAGCCAGTGGTTAATGGTCCAAATGTTACCATGTTATGAGTCTTTCCGGTTAATACTGATAGAACCATTCAAGCTAACCGCCCGTATATCATTATTAAAGACCACCACCCAAAAACATGTACATTGATCGATATGAGCATCCCGAATGATAAAAATATATCCGTCAAACACTTTTATGGGTTGAACAAGTATAAGGACCTTGAGATCAAGATTGGTCAAATGTGGAATCTTAAAACAACTATGGTTCCAGTAATAATAGGTGCTTTAGGAATCATTAAAAAGAGAACAGATAAACATCTTGCAAAAATTACGGGCAACCATAACCTACAGGAGATAAAAAAGATTGTCGTTACCGCAAATATACTTCGAAAATCTTTGTCTACATAAAGAACCAATTTTTACAAGAATTTTATATACTTTTTGATACAATTTTTTACCCTTTTTACTAAATTTTTCTACAAACTTTTGTATATTTTTTGTATTATCCTTTCTTTTATACTCCACATTTATCAAAGAATCAAGTTCCTCGTAGGAACCTTTGCTTGCCTCAGGTCACTGGGTGTGACCCGGTAAGTAAATAAACAGCATTCATAAGAAAATCGTACATAATAATAAGAATCGTCCTGGGTATTGACATTGAACTGCATCCGGTTCTGGAGTTTCGATATGGGAGAATGATGTTGTCGTTTATATTTTCTTTGAGCAAACTTGCTACATTCACTAACAACCTGCATATCGATATGCAGGTTATTAGTGAATGTTCTGGAGTTTCGATATGGGAGAATGATGTTACTATGCAACAATTATCTCCAGGTCACCTTTAAGCAAGGTTTAGTACCTATTAGTACTAATAGCTACTACACCTTAAACATTTAATCTAATCATTCTTTCCTGATTCCACAATCTTTGTTTGGCTACCTTACGTTTATGCCTTTCTTTCCATTTGCTATGCATTCGCTTTCTATATCGTCTAACGGGTCTTCCCTGCTCATCCAGGGATATGTTTAAAAAATAACATTTCATAACACCAATCTGCAACTTTTCATTTCATCACATTATAGCAGTCTTAGGATGGCCACCGCCACCCCCTCCCCCAACCGTTGTGTCAGGGGACACCTGCCAGGCAAGGGACCTTCACATGAAGTCCCAGCCCCATTCACGCAGTTGTTTTCAACTATTTGATTGATATGGCTTTTAAAAGGTGTTTTGTTTTAAGATGCACAACCACCAATGTTTTTATCGGGACACCATCACTAGTTGGGTTACCAACCAAGGCTAAAGAGACTGACTAGCCCCTGCCGGATACCAAACCGGTACTTCATGGTCTCGGGTAGAGCTAATAGGTACTACACTTTGCTCAAGGGTAATCTGGAGGTAGTTGTGGCAAAGTGACATCGTTCTCTTACGTCGAGACTCCAGAACCGAATGCAGTTTAACGTCAAAACCTAGGAAAATTATTATGATTATTATTATTACCCTTGGATTAATCATCATGTTTTGACCATTTAGATTAAGTCCTACTAGGTGGTCCATCCTCTTTCGTATTTCTTTCTTCATTCTCTCTCCATTACTCTTTTTACATCGATTTTATCCGCTTGTTCACACCCCAGAAATTTGTAAATTTCATTTTTGTCTGGGTCAAACGCGACCATCTTTTCTTCAAACACTGTCAACCCATTTCCTTTGACCATTTTCTCCTTTTTGAAGACTCTTTCAGCACATTTGTTTACTCCATAGCAAGCTCCAGTGTCCATACTCGCTTTTACTATCATCTCGTTGACAATCTCGAGTTTTTGGTGGCTTTCTTGGTAGATCTTCAAATCATCAATAAAAAGACTATCTGTTCCTTTTACTCTTTCGCCATCTTTGTTTCCCATTTTGTAGCCATCAGTTTCCTCCATCAGCAATGCCACTGGAACGTCTGTCAGACAAAATCCAATTGGCGAGAAACTGTCACCTTGCAAAAACCCTTTCTTAAAATTTATCATACGGCTGGTGATGGTTTTCACATTCTTTGTAACTTCTAATTTAGTTTTTCATCCTTCCATTAGTTTACTGATGACACTGATAATATTTTCTGGAACTTTCATCCATCTGTACACTCTGATAATCCAGTCATGTATGACTGTGTCGTATGCCTTTTGATAGTCATAAAATCCCACTGCTACATTTCATTGGTAACCTCTCATTCATCCATAATGGTATTATCTATGATCAGCTGATCAACTGTTTCAAAGACTCCTGAACATGTTCCAAGCTGACCCCTGTCCCAGATGCTATTCCTATCTGCATGTTCCTTCATTTCATCATAGTTTCCTACCATGCCAGTGAATACTTTGTAACAAGTGATAACACATGTAATTGGCCTATTATTTCTCTCGTTTCCCAAATCTTCCGACTTCGGCAACAGTACTGTCCTTTCCTGCGTTATCCATATAGGTCTGTCATCAGGCTGTTCAATCCATTCGTTGAAACATCTTATCATGGATTGCCATGCACCTTTAAGCTTTTTCCACCAGAAATTTTGAATGCCGTCAATTCCTGGAGCAGACCAATTCTTTCTCAAAAAGTTTGTTCTCATCAATTATTAAGGCTTGTACATCCGTAACCTTTTCTCTTATTTTGTTTGCTATTGTTTTCATCCATTTCCTGTAGGGGAGTTGGAGTTCCATCCTCCCATATACCAGTCAAAATTCTTCAAATTTCTCCATTTCAGGTACCTTGCCTTTCGTTTGCTTTCTCTCTTGTGTCTTTCTGTGAAACATCCCTTGATCCTCTTGAAACATTCTGTTGTTGCATATCTTTGCATCTCTATTCTAAACATGTTTTAGCTTTGTGCGTCGGTATCTTAATTCATCCAGCGTACTTTCTTTCAATACTATTAATTCTTCTTGTTTTCAAAGTTGTAGTTCAGATCTTTCTCTCAGTTTCTGCAGTATTTTCTTTTCCTTTCTGGTTGATTTCCTTTTAGTCTTCCTCCGGTGTATTTCATTAGATGTACATGCTAAAATCTGCCTCAATGATTTTATCTTTTTCTCGCTTTTTCTTATCCCCCTCTTTTTCTGGTTCGGATGACTTATTTCTTTTTTCCTCTTTCCGTTTCTTTTTATTTCGCATCTTTCTTCAAATGTTCTTGCTATCGCATAGAACGCAACTACCACTTTACAGATATCAACATTCTTAGTGAGATGTTTTACTAGCACCTTGTTTGCAGCGTCGATTTCCTTTCTTGGAAGCCCTTTTTTCAACGTTAATAGTGTTTTTCAGTTTGCAATACTCTCTTTCGTTGTCGGCGTCAGTGTAGCTAGTACATCTTCAAGTCTCATTCTCAAAATCATAGTCTCTTCTTTTTCGTTATTTTCGTTTTCGTTTTCGTTTTCCGAACTCTTATCATTTTGACTGAATTCATTATTGTTTTCTTCTCGCTCAGCATTCTGAATCATGTTGTCCTTCTATTCATTCCTTTCTTGTTCGACGTTTCTCTAGTCGATATCTTGTGGCTCCACGTTCTCTCCATCTCTGGTCTCTATGAGATTGAGTAGAGCTTTGCCTTTTCGAAATCTCCCTGCATTGTCTCTCAACGTTTGGGCACTCATCTAATTATCACCATAGATTTCATCCCACGCTTCCCTTATTCTTTTCATGAATCCTCTTCCTTTCTTTCTTTCGCGTTCTTCTATTCTCAAAAGATTTACCTTCACCTCATTTGTAAATTTTCTGCTGACATTTGGTGCATTCAATTGTACTAATCTCCTTCCGCTTCCTTCAGGAGCACCATTATTTGGCATTTCTTTCTTAAATCTAGCTGCATTATCTCGGAAATTTTGTTTCGAAACATAACGTTTCCCAGGGAATGTTTTATCCCATTTTCTTTTCAGTCTCAACAAAAATCCAGTACCTCTAGTTCTCTCTTCATCTGCGACTCAGACTAACCACTTCTCATCATCAGTATATGTTGACAAGTTGTTTCTTGTTTGGGCTCTCGGTTTAGGACAGCTATGTTTCCAGACACGTTTTCTTCCTGGAGTGCTCCTTCTTCGGTGTTATTGATGTCATTTGGGTGAAATTGATTTTGATCTATATCTCCCATAAAACGTTTTCAAAATAAGCACGAGTCACAAGTCCATCTAGAGTTGCCCGGCTCTCTACACAAGGCAATTGATTTTGGCAGTGTCGCCACTTCTACCAGGTTCCGTGATCGGTGACCTCATAACGCAGGAGGCATTCACCCATATCGGGACGGTACCTTCGGGTTGCGAGTATAATTGATCGTGTAACCTCTAATAGATGATTTGCAACTCAAGGCTAAAGAGGATCATCTACCCATACAATTGTTTGTGTAGCTTCCACTAGACCGACGGTCTTCCCAGACTAAAGAGCTCCGTCTGCCCTGGTTTTGAAATCAGAGATTTTCCTTGTCCTGGAACAACTGCTGGCAACGTTAACGAGCTTGTTCTACCTGGAGCTCTGGTTATTTAAAAGCACCAGATACTCGCCTTTCGCCCCTTATCCTGTTAGTTTCAAGCAGTTCTGCCTCGTAAAGGCCAGGAGTTTGACTTGGGCTACCAGAGACTGTATTTTATGCTTGCCATTGAGATATTTTGTAGCTATCGGATGCTCAACTTCCTCAACCACCTCGGCATTAGCAGTCCTTCAGAACCTTATTATTATTATCATTATTATCATTATTATTATTATTATTGTTATCTCTTTTTCTTTTTCTTTTATTTGTGCATTCTTTTAGAACTTCATAGCACCGAGCTATTACCAATAACCTAGGGTACTAGTCCGTTTGTGATGTATGCTGTTTTAAATAAAGATAACTCGTATGTACTATTTTAAAATTGACAATGTTCTTCTTAAGGTATGGGCAGTGCTGTTTATCACTATTTTTTGAATTTCGATTAAAGACAGCTTTCCTGAAATGTCCTTTACATATTTTTCAGTTCCTTTTTTGATCATACCAAGTGCCCCCACAATGACAGGAATTGTTTTCGTCTTCATTTTCCACATTCATGATACTTCAATTACCAAGTCTTTGTATTTACTTAGTTTTTCAAATTCTGTAGCCGACATGTTCTTGTCTAATGGAACATTTATTTTCTCCCTTTCCTTCTCGATGACACGAGTGTCAAAAGGACATGCGATATCTATAATCTTACAATTCCTTGATTCTTTTTCTAACACGACTATATTTTGTTTTTGATGTTCGAGTACCTTGTCAGTTTGTATTTTCATGTCCCACAGTACCTTAATCTTCTCATTCTCAACAACAATTTCTGGTCGATGATCATACCACAGCTCAGCATGCTCAAGATTATAGCTTTTGCATATCTGCCAATGAATCACCTGAGCAATTTTGTCATGTCGCCACTGTTTGTACTGTTTTTGTGCAAGGCTTTTGCACTATGAGACAAGATGAGAAACAGTTTCTTCGCGCTCGCCGCAGATTCTACAATTCACAGGAATATCTTCCTTATCAACTTCCTTATTGATCTTGTTCTTAAGCGCCTGTTCTTTGGCCCCCATTATGGTACCCTCGGTGGCTTTTTTAAGGTCTCCTTTCTCTATCCAGTCCAAGCTCATAGCGTCCCTAAATTGGGTATTATCGAAAAACACACTATGTAGCCTTTTCTCTTTCAAGTTGTTTTTCTCCTAAACCGTCTCCTTTTATTCTACCTCAACATTTTCCACCACGTTTACTTCTGTATTAGTTTCTATTACCTCAGCTGCGTTTCCTTCCAGATTATGCTCATGTTGTACGAGCTCAATATTAGCTTGTCTTTTAATTTTCTCAAGTTCAATCTCAGATAACCAGCCGTTAGTTCTAATCACTCTCGCTTGTCCTGCGGTCAGCGGGTACAGCCATGTCTATCAGTGGGCAAATTTACTTAATTAGACTTTTGATGACGATATCAGGACGATATCAGGACTGTCTGTAATGCCTGATGAAGACAATGACAAGACAATTTCAGTTGCAACTTCAACTGATAGTTGGGGTTTATGTTCATACCAGTTCTCTGAGTTAGTGAAAATGAAATCCAAACCGCATGTAGGTCTATATATAGCGAAACTAAGATTAAGAAATTGTGAACTACGCTACAGTTAAAGGGGGTGAGTGGCTCAAGGATTGTCCTGCTGACAATTGGTCTGGGAAGTCTCAGATTCAAAGTCCAACTCCACCCTCCCAATTTCTTAATTTTGGGTCACAACAATAGATGTAAAGAAAATATTTGTAATTCTTACTCAGCATGTAGCCTTCCTCCCTTTTTGTTTTATTGAAAGTATAACTAATTTAATTTTAATTTAATTTGATATTATTTTATATAATAAACTGTTTTTACATTATTTTGTATTCATGTATTCAATTGGGGTTTTTCGGTCTTTTTCCTATTTTATTTTGCCTTGCTGTTAGTTTGTTTTGGACAAATTTAATTCCTAAAAAGAGGTCTACATGTAGCCTGATGATTCTTACGTAATCTATACCAAGTTGTATGTTTTTGTAACTTAAATGGGAAAATAATATACTAAAAGGTATTTGTCTATCAGTTGACATCCTGTTTTGAAAAAACTAGATTCGTTGGCAAAAGCAAATCATTCGGTTATCAAATTAAGCGGTTTGTTATCTTCAACAACTATATTAATGTGATAATGTTTGGTCAATTATTTTAAGCGCTATCCTTATGATATCTCGCTTTCTTGGAATCCATGGACATTAAAAGATCCGGACATGGAGATAAACTTTTATTCTGTAGAAAGTAAAAATTCTATAACAACTGTGACCTAGCACGTAATTATGAAGATTGAATTCTCAACGGAATTTTTGTATCCCGATAAAGAAAACGGAAATAAGAACATACTTCGTAAACTAAATAAGATCATAAAAATTGCACTTTTGTGAGAAGCGTACCATGCTGTCTTCTTTAAATTCTGTTTCTATGTTGTTTTTTCGTTACTTTTTTTCTCTTTTATTTTTTTTTTCGTTGTGGGTCTTTTTGTTTGGAAAGTCACTTTTTCCCAGCCCCTGAGCTTAAACTGTGCCTAAATTGTGAGCTTCATTGGATTTTTGGCCGGATGCTCTTCTTGATTTTAACCAATAGTATCTTTTAAATAGTAAAGTTCCAACGAGGAAAGTTCCAAGGAGAATCAAACCAGGAGCATCTTGGCTGCAGTGAAACTGCACTAACCACTAATCCACGGCAAAGTCCCCAATACTGTTGGGTCGGAATTCATGATAACTTCACTTTTTTATCAAGATTTTATATGATAATAAAACTCTTCATTTTCTCGTCCTCGGCGATAAAAGTTCAGGTTTGCACTGGAACCAAAAGTTTCTATCATCATTGACAGTCTTTTTTATAGAATTATGGATGACGAATGTACCTATACAAGTAATAAAAAGAACAGTTTTTTTCCTGCCTGCGCTGGATGGACAGATTGACATTGACAATCTATGAAGACTTTTTTGATTTTTTATCTATAAGCTAACACAAAGAGCAAGATAATAGTTTAGGACTTAAAAGATATTCTCTTTCACTGTAACTTACCATTAATAAAATGTAGAGGAGGTCAAACGTACGATTTAGCATCAGATATGATAAAAAAAAAGCTTTAATGCAAAGCCCTAAGATATTCATTGTCATACCCATTCACTCAACCTATGTGTTATGTCTACCACAGACTAGTATAAGCTTCTAAGAACGTTTTGGATACCATTCTTGAAAGTTTTATATTAGTTGAGTTTTATTCTAAATGTGAAAGTTTCTTGGGGATTGGGGTATTCACCTTAGTCAAAAGCTGTTTTCTATTACAGAAAACTTGTCATGGGCTCTGCAGAAAGGAATATGTGCGATGTCTTACCAGTGTATGGTTCTAGCAGCGCTGGTATGAAAATCAACTGCATGGTAAAAGAGCCCAATCGTGGAAGGAAAAGAAACACACCAAATTATTCAATTCTTCAGTTTGTCGAGGGTCATGATCACGCCCATCGTCATCAGACTGTCACTACGAAAAAAATGCATCGAAAGGTCAATTTTGAAGCAATGGCCTGTTTTACTGTCTTAAAGGTGGTTTAGATCAGACATTATTTTAAATTTTACAACATTGGAAGAGCTTTTTCTTTCCACAACGGTTTTGTCAATGGTATTGAAAAAGAATAAAAGGCTTTTACGATTCAACTTGCCTGGCAACAATGTTAACAACACTGACGTTGAAATGTCCATTCTTGGCAGCTTTTTAAAACAGTACAATTTTGTGCTTTGCCAATTTATCGGGTCATTTGCAAAATCTATTTGAAGAAAAATGTCTAATGCCAAATTTCTTGACCATCGTATGTATGTATGTAGATATGGGTGGCTTTAGGAGCCCATATCGAGGTCCAAAGTGGATCTCGCGAACGCGACTACATTCTGAGGGCTGGACGCCAGCCAGGTCATCTCCCAAGAGTGGCACCCGAAGATCTCCATACGGCATTCATTTCCAGCGTGTAATCCAACCAGCCAGTACTTAACGTCTTCTTCCTCTAAAAATAGTGCATCTATTACGTACACGCCGATCGTAAAAAAACTTTGAAAGTTGTTTTGTCCAGTCCACAGATACCCAGGAATGTATATTTATCAGAAAATCTTTGGGTGCCACACAAGAAGTCAAAGACTCACATTGATTGTAGTGCCCATGATTTTGGAGACATTCATCCGAATGGTAGTTGTCCAGTTCGCCCCTCTCCAACGCAAAAGCTGTCTTCTTTGAGCAGCTGACCATCGTACACTTTGTAACTGCAAATCCAGCAACATGTGCAATGCAAATTTTACTCCTTGGACGAATTAAAACATGGTAAGGAGTAATCATGCCGCAAAGAAGATTTAACTCTTTATTCACACTCTATTGTCACAAAGATGAAACAGATAACATTGATCTAGTTTCTGTGGGAATGTCTTTGTTAGTAAGCATTATGAGCGAAGTTGAATCCTTTGAGAGTTTGTTAAAGACGATTTTTTTGTTGTTGTTGACATGAATGAAAATATGTATAGTATAGTTATTTGTTCACAGAGGTTTTGGGCCATTTTTATCATGGAATATTTTAATTTCCAAAGAACCAAAAGGATTTCCAAATGTTGATAATTTCAACAGGGAAATAAGACAGATGTAAAAAATAATCTTACTAATACTGATCCTGCTAATAATGTCATATCGTTGATATGCCTAAGGTAATTAATCTTTTTTCCTCAAACACGTATTCCAGCTTCCTTTTTATCAAGATTCAATCTTTTCATGATATTCTCACTACATAGATTGAAAAGGTAAGCGAAAGTATGCACCTTTGTTTTACACTTTTACCTATAAGGAACGAGTCTGTATCTCCACAATCGTTTCAAACAATAGGCGTTTAATTACATAAAGGCTGCACAAGAGAAATATCAAATATTCTGGACCATCCATCTTTCTCAGAGACTTGCCATAGTATTTCTTAGCCCACACAATACAAACATTTGCTGTAGTCAGTGAAACACATAGACGTTTTACTGATATTCTCTTGAGGTTTTCTCCAAGAATCTTATATTTTTAATCTGATATCCCATGCTGCTTTCTTTTCTGGAACTCGCTTGCTCTTCTGGCAATTCTCTCTAGTCGACCTTCCTAGAGTGTGGTACTAAAGCAATTGTTCGATTGTTGGAACATTCTTTACTTTTACCGGTCTTTGTAACAGGAATATGTACAAACGCTTTCCTTTCTGTTGACCAACTCAAGGTTCCCAAACTTGCTGACAGATTAAATCCATTACTTTGATCCCCTGCTCTTTGGCTGCCTTAATAATCTGAATAGGGATTTTGTCAATTCGAGAAGTATCCCAATTCAATAGCTGATGTAGTGCCAATATAACTTTACTCTTCAATATTTTTCGTTCTGTTGTTAATTCTTATGTCACAAACTCCTTTATCATAGCTGAATCTTTCCTGTATAACATTTCTGTATATTCCCTTTATCTCTCTCTTTATCATGGTATTCTGTGGTGATTTCAGCTCCATTTTTATTTCTGACAATTGTCACTCAAGGTATAATTGTCTTTTTAATTCTTCAATCTTTGCTAATTTATTATTTTCTTATATTTGCTGACACTGTAGATTGAAATAAGCTTCCTTATCACTTCTAGTTTCTCTTCAGAATTGAGCATTGACCATTTTATTGTGGTCTCTATCTCCTTTACCTCTTACAGAGAGTCCCTCCCTACGGAAATCGTCTTCTCTGATAGCCATTCCGCTTTCGTTTTCTTAATGGGACTGGGTAATACTTTCAGGCTTCATCCTTTAAAATTTCTTTCACCTCGGTACACAATTCTTCAGGCTTGCTATTCACCTAAAACAATCTTTTAGAACTTATTCGGTACTTCTACACTAAACTCTGGACCTCAGGAATTATATTGTTATTATTATGTTTCAGCAGTCTTGACTTTAGAGCAGCTTTTATTCGACATTGGTTATAACAAGCAGGTAATCGGTCCATATTCTGCATAAGAAAGTATTTTCACAAATTGGACAAAGTTTTAACGTTTACTGCACATAATGTACAGTACTGTGCAAATTAATTTGGACAAAGAAAAACAAAAGCATTTTTATTATACAAAATTTATATAAAAATTTCAACATCAAAAATGTAGTTACTCCAGTATTTAATTGTTCTTGTAAGGCATATACTGTCCTCTAGCCTTTAAAAGCATCTGAAATTGATGTGCCTTTAACTCAATCAGGTTTTGCAAATTTTTCTGATTTCCTCATCATGGAGCCATTGATAGCTTCATTCAACTTTGTATTTGTTGTACAGTAATGAATTGCAAGACTTTTCTTCCAGATAGGTTCAAACTCTCCAATGAGATTAAGGTCAGAAGAATTCCTTTCCTTTTGTATGGCTTTCAAAGAAGCAATTCGCTTCTTTGAAAGCTTGGCAAGGAACTGAGTTGGTTTTCAAATTCATTTAAAATGTTAGTTTTGTCAACAAAATCATAAGATTAAAAGGGATACAGGATCAATTGATACAAGAAGAAACGTTTTAGAAAATGGAATGCCGCAGTAAAAGACTATAGGAGTTTGTTAAGAAAAACCAAATTGACTCCAAGGAAGACATGTGATATTTTGAAAAGCAACTTGATGACCAAAGGTGTGACTATGTCATCACTACTGTACGGAGGTTTCTCCTTGAAAAATGAGGCAGGGGTATGACGCTAGTTAAAAAGCAACTTATTACCAAAAAATTGAAAACAAAAGAATATAACTTTGGCCAAAAAATATTTACTGGACAGACTCGAACCACTTTAAGAGGATGCAAAAGTTGAATTAATGTAAATAATAAATACTATGAATACTAGACTATTTATAAAAGTAGAATAAATGATAAAAGCCATGGGGCTACTGGTTAAGAACTCTATCTATCTTTTTAAAAAATAACATTTACAACCGCATGCATTTTTGGCGACATTTTGAGAAAGTTTGTAAAGCTCCAAGAAATTGCTTTGAGAAGAACCTGCCTTTGCTTGTGTCACTTTCATTATTTGCCCCGTGGTCTTTCCCAAATTTGGTAAAAAGTTACAAAGTGCACAAGATCTTCATATTAGGGCTAAAGCCTTTTGTGATGTTTATTGTATTGATTTCTATAGATGTCCTAAAGATTTGTTCGGTTTTGCAAGCATCTTCACCAAATTTAACTGCTAATTATTCAGTAATGGTGGTGTGGATGAGGACGAGGATGTAAATAGCGATGAAGCCAATGATAATAGTGATAAAAATGATGATGTAAATTTTAATGGGGGTGGAGATAGTCATAATGCTGCAACACAAGATAAAAATATTGACGAGGGCTCGAAAATAAAAACCAATTAAAAGAATCTATCATACTTAGAAGTTAGAAAGACACTTTCTGGTCCGGAGTATTACTTAGTTAATACACAACCCATATTGTGTAAAGTATATTCAATTGCAGTAACCATTTCAATCACACAAGGTCTCTTCAAAGAGATGGGGGTTTTGTACGCAAACAAGGTGTTGGAATTAGCAACAACAAGCTCTCTTTACAATTTTCCATTTGCCAGTTCTGGTTAGAAAAAGGAAATGTGATTGAAGACCAAGGCATGACTATTATGCACAGAGCGTACCAAGCATAATCCTTTTTTAATGTGGTCTTAATTTTGAGCCTAAGTTACCATATTCAAATGTATGTTAGAACAGCAGATATTCAGAGAGCTTCCAACCTATGCACTAACTTGTCTTATGACTCCAATCAGTAATGAATAGTATCCCAATTAAAAACGGTGAAACCAAATGGTCGAAAGAGAATGGGTAAGACTTTGCCCAGTCCCCAGGTGTGCATTGGTATAATATATAAAGAGATGAACTTAAGCAGACAACTATCAAACCCAGCATCACTGAAGAGAAAGCCATTCGTATAGTGATGATAATGTATTGCTGTGACTGTAACACTAACAAAAGAACTTGCATTTATGCTTAGCAATAAACTCCAATAACTCTCTTGTTAATTTGACAAAACGCCGTCAATGTGTCACCGCAATTACCTTTTTCTTCAAAAGGTCACATTTTGTATACTCTAAATTACCTAAAAATAACTTATTACATTATATAACGCCTAGAAATTTCAATAGACACCTGTGGTCTGCTCAGTCACTCTTATGTCATTGGTCATTGGCTAATGACGTGGTGTCTAAGGGTTCAAAATGTTCAATTAGCTATTTGTGGATCCAGATATGCTGCTGTATTGGATGGCGGATAGTCTCTTTGCTAGTGTACTTGCAGATAAAAAGAGAGTCGAGAGCGTAAGTTCCAACCAGCAGAGCTTAGCATCGAGTCCCAAGCCTTACTCAACGCCTTTTCATGGTTCAACTGGTTAATGACTTCCTCGTGGTTGTACTACTAAACTGAGTTGGGAGGACTCGAAGCAAGTGGAGGCTCCAGAGATAGAACAGGCCAGGCCCACTGGCATGTGGAATACACCCTGCTGTTCACTAACCCTACCCCCAGATTTTGGACTAAAATGCCCCAGTTATGGTTCAAAGTATCACGGCCAATGATGGTGTCATCAGCAATGTTGAAGGCAGCAGACAGGCTAGAGCCTTAAGACGTCAAGGGCTCATATAGGCGGATGAACCTCTCTTGAGAAGAAAAATCTTTGTTTCTTCAGTTCACCCAACAGCAAGCAATGGAAAGCACTGTTGTATAACGCCAAGACAATCAGTAAGTGCACACTATCAGAAACTTGGCAAACTCAGTCGGAATCTTTTTACGCGAGAGGTGGAGTTGGATCGTCAGCCAGTCACTCCCAGAAACCGAAACACTATTTTGATTGGCACATAAAGTGTTACAAACTTATATCAAACAGGAAAAATTCAGAGCGTTATTCAGGAAATGAACCGCTTAAAAGTCAAAATCCTCGGAGTATGTGAGACTAGATGGAACATCTTAGGAACATTCACACATGAAGGCCATACAGTAATATATTTTGGCGGTGAAAGGCATAGGAGAGGAGTAGAAATGATACTTGACCAAAACACAAGTATACGTTTGCTATGCTACTGGCCCATACCAGACAGGGTGGTCTTTGTCAAACTCAAAGTAAAACCAGTCAGTTAACCTTGCCACACAGGACTACAGATCATAAGAAATCAAGAACCTCATGGCAGATATCAAGAGCAGGGTAGGAAGAAATGCAAGAAAGGAAATGGCTGGAGATCATGCTGTTGTCACCAAAAGCGAGCGGCTAGGCCTCTCGGTCAAAAGTAAGAAAACTGGAGTCATGGTGATTTCGAACTCGGCACATTTTCCATTGAACAGATTTTCTCGTTCAACTATCTGGGGGCTTATGTAACATCAGATTCCAAATGCAAAAAGGAGATCCGCAGAAGCATCGGCCTCGCTAAAGATGCTTTCAACAAACTAAAACATAATCTCAAGGACCGCAAGCTCTCTATCAGCATCAAAATTCGTTTATTCAAATCCTTTTTCTGTCCAGCTCTCCTGTATGGTTGTGATTCGTAGTTCTTCGCCGCCGAAAACCCGAAGATATATAGCTGGCGTCGAGATGTGGTTTTATCCCGGCATGCTCCGAGTTTCCTACAGGGAACGAGTCACAAAAGAGGAAGTACTACGACGTGTTGGGATGGAAAGGCAGCTTCTGTGTATAAATGAGCGGAGGCAATTGAGGTTTCTTGGTTACACGATAAGGAAAGGGTCTCTTGAAGACCTGAGTCTCCCTGGGAAATTGGAAGGCAAGCCCTCTCGCGCGCGGCAATGGAAACAATGCCTGAGCAACTTCCAACAGGGTCATGCGAGGTATCTATGGACTTTAACATGCAGCCGTGAGCAGTAACAGACCATGGTTTGTCTAACACCGAAGGTGAAGGTACCTACGAAGAGAACAAAAAGGTAATAAGGTAATGTTTTTTCAAATAATTATGCTGAAGTTTTACTAATACAATGAATGAGTCTCTTAATACAGCCTCTTATTCCCTACAGTACATTTGTATTGGAACAATAATAAAGTATCATGTTTTCTGGACAATTTTTGCCTTTTTATTCACATTTTGAGAATATAAATCTATTTAGAAGTTATGAAATATTAATATGAATGAGGAAAATTAAGGAGACCAACCTCTTTGCCACGAAACTTCAAAGCTGCATATTTTAATTTTATTTGCGCTGAGTTTTTATTACACAGAACATAGAGTAAAAGCAGTTGCAGTGTTGATATAGTCTATGATGTACATAATAAATTATTATTCTGATCCTGAATGAAAATTCATTAATAAATGGCTTTGTTTTATTTATGTGGAATTCTTTTGCTACAGGCAAGCAAATCCACAAAACTATTCGTGTTGTCTTACATGAACTTCTAGCTCATTTGTCTGACAACCATGCTGAAGAAACCTTGGATTCTTGTTGATTTCACGGTTGTTTATTTGTTTGTTCAGCATGACCGTGGTCAGCATTAGCAAGACGAATAATTCCAGTGAAGATTCGACGTACAGTAAAACGTGTGCTGGAAAGAAGAAACTCGTATTTCTTTGCGTTGTGATTGTCATCGTTGTTTTTTTTAGTAAGTATTTTTTTAGTAATTATGTAAGTAGCAAGGAAAGTGTAGTTGTTTTTCTTGCCCTCGTGTTGTTCTATATAAATCTGTATAAATACGTTGAAGGGCCTTGCGGCATTAACTCAACGGGTTATTATCATGCTCTATATTATCTTACATGGAGGACTATGTATATATATATATGGTACATTCGATTCGGTTAACCGTATTAGAGTGCTCGATACATAAATGCAGAGCGTAATAAAAGATATAATAAGTTGGAAAGAATCAAAAAACTACACTATCCATTTCGACAAGCCTGTTTCGTGATTTTACTCACTCGTCAGGAAATGTATATATATATATATATATGTGTGTGTGTGTGTGTGTGTGTGTGTGTGTGTGTGTG
>RDPX01000061.1:1234218-1304069 GCA_003991215.1 Morbakka virulenta | reverse complement strand
CTTCTTCTAACACATTAACATTCTCAATTACGTTTTCTACCTGGTTTTCAGCGTCCCGTTCTAGCTCTATTTCCTGATCTAAATGTTCCCTCGTATCACATTTTACTCTATCCTTGATACTTGAGACTTCGATTTCTGTTAACTTCTTTTCGCGCATAATGTACCTTCTCTGATTTGCTAGTCTATTGGCATCCATATTTTCAATTTTATCATTATTAGTATTTCTCTCGCACCATATTCTGAAAGTATCATCAGTATTGTTAGTTTCTGGTTTCTCAAGTGCATAATAAAAGCAGTATATTACCTCAGCATTCTCTTCCCTGCTCCACTTTATTCGTTTTTTCTTTTGAAGGGAGACACTGGTCGTAATTTATTATTATTATTATTATTATTATTATTATTATTATTATTATTATTATTATTATTATTATTATTATTATTATTATTATGTCTTTTTCTTTCTTTTTTATTCTGCATCTCCAGGGACAGGTAAACTGTTTGGGTCACCGTCCTTCATTTACCATTGCTTAAGGTGTCCACTTAAGGTGTAGCTTCTTCCTGCATTTTTCCATGTTGTCTTTGCATCTGAGGTTTGTTTTTTATCTTCTCCTTGGTACCTTTCTTTTACACAGGTCCTTGACCGTAACCCACCCTTCTCATCCTCTTCCTAATACATCACCTGGGAAAACCATATCCGAACTCCCCAGATTTTCTTTGCTGTGCCTTTAGCTCCTTGCTTTTCCTGATGTCAGCATTTCTCTATGATGTCACCATGCCATTCCTGTGATCATTTCCTGCATTTTTTTAATTATGTACATAGAAATGGTCCTCAAAATTTATTTATTTATTTCCTCGCTTTTTGTATTGTTATAGGTTATACAGTAACGGCACGGAATTATTTAGGAACTAATAAAGCTTCTTCAACAGAGCCTGTGGTGATACGAAAACAGGACTGTAAGCGGCCACTCACTCATAGCTTGAAAAATATTTTACTTGTAATCAACTTTAATCATCCTTTTTATAAAAATATTGATGTTCTGCTGGAATATTATCGTGATATTTTTCCAAATTATGTCATATGTGGACCGATCAGAGACCCACGAGGAAGATACAAAATAATTGTTGTGAAACACCCATTTGAACAAAGAGGATTTTATGGATCACAGTGCGTATCAGAAGCCGTTCAACAGAAACCAGATTATGATGGTTATCTGTACATCAATGATGATATGTTAATTAATTGGTGGAATCTGCTAGATCTTGACAAATCGAAAATTTGGTTTGGCTGTAAAATTAAGGTGACTAATGCTATACAAATTGGTGCTCCGCCACACAACAACTGGTGGAAACGGGCAGATTCAGCGGTGCAGTGCACCAAGGCATTTAACATTGTATATAAAGATATGGCTACACGTTGGATGATTGATATATACAATAAAAATGCAGATGGGAACAAGATGTGTTTTGCATGTTGGTCGGATATATTTTTTATACCTGGACATCTGAGTATGTTTTTTGCAAGATTTCAAGATATATTTTATAAAAATAAGGTCTTTTTCGAAGCGGCAGTGCCGACAATTATGGCTTTCCTGGATTATCAAAAAAATTATATTTATTTAGATGGAATATATCTTCCTGATAAATATGAAGAGACTATTAATTACTTTGATGGTTCAATCAATTCTCCACTTTGGCAAGAATATAATCGGAAATTGGTATTTGTACATCCGTATAAAATTTTTGGAAAAAAACTGTATCAGGAAACAAATTACAAAAACTATCACAAGATTATGGTTGAAAGCGGCAAAAGGATAGTAAATGAGAGATGCATTGATTCAGTGTTTGACGATGTAAATATTGCTGATCTCGAAAAAAACAGCGATGACTCGTATCGTTTGGTAAAGAATGGGAATCTTGCTGGGCATTAAAACGAGCACCAAACAATTTTTTTCCTTAGTGCTATGGAATTCATATTCCATCTTTTTTTAATATATCGATCTATTGATTATGTGCAATAAATCAAGTTCGTTTTACATGCTATTATTTAGATCTATTGAGCGCCAAATAAGAGGTTAAACTAAGTACTATGAGTTTCCAGGAAACTAAGGGGTGGGCTTGAAATAATAAGGGGGTGGTAACTTTGATAAAAATTGAAAATAGAGGATGGTAATCGTTGGCTAGAATTAAAGGTTTTGGTGCAAGAAAAATCAGCGAGTCAGGCGTTCATTAATTTCTACTCTTAACCGTGCTATGTTATTTTATGTAGAATCTATTACCACTCATTTTTGTGCAGTTTTAACTTTATTGACCGAGGAGAACTGACAATATTGGATTTATGCCATGGAACTTGTTTTGAATTCCTATTGGACCCAAACGCCAGTCATCCATAGGCACTCGTTCTTATCCAGACCCTTTTTGCAACCTACAACTTAATTGGTAGAGCACGTAAACTACAGGGACTGGTTCAAACACAGCTCAGAGAAGGCAGTTTCCACTTTTCTACAACCCTAGTTCCTCTCACCTTTATTACATTTTTTTTTACAATTACCTTGGTCATTATGGAAGTTGCGTACGCTTATGTGAACTTGGAAGTGAAGTTGTCTTTCGATAGAAGCCTCAGATCGATACGTGATTGGGATGAGATTTCCAGTGATATGGATCAGGGGGAAGAACAGCACACTTAAATAAATAATAGATTTTAAAAATGCTCTGGTTAAGAATGTGATCAAGCATATGGCTCTAATATCCATAGGCCTTAGATTGGACAAAATACAAATAAACATAGATAATTCCCAGTGTTTTTAACAATTTGTTTGGCATTTTAATTTATTGTGGATAGCTGGACAACAGGAGGAAATACTCTTCATTTAATTGTGGGTTTTTACCGTGTGTGCAAATCTGTGTAGCCTAAAACAAAACTGATGTATAATTGAGTAACATTGGATCAAAAACGTAACAAGATTGCATCATGATGCATAAGAAATATCTCTTTTAGATTTAACAAAATAAAAGTATGCGTGTTCAAAGTATGGTGGCCATCATTTTAGAATATACGATGGGTTGACTACTTTAAAAAAAGAAAAAACTGAAAAAGGTTTCTCTTGTTATCGAGCTAGAAAATCTGCAAAAAGTGTGATGATATTATTTTGTATTTTCTACCAGAAAACAATACTTTATTTTCTACTTACCTGGCACCTTTTAGCTTGATATTTTGACCGCCCCTTAGATAAGTTTAGTGCCTAAAACCAGTTGATCCCACAGATGCTTTGTTTGTCGTTTAGTTAAGATCAGTTATTCTTTTGTCGGCTCTTTTATTTCCCAACAAACGTAGCAGTGTAGTTAGGATATTGTCACCAATACGCTAAATTAAAATGTCTACCCTTTATAGCAACTATCTTCTAAGCAAGACATCATTAACAGCACTAGGATTGCAGTGTGAGAGGTCAATTATTCATACAATCCTAGACGATTTTTGGACGTGTCCATTGACCAAACTGATGCATTGCAAGTATCTGTAATGTATCTGTATGACTAGGTGATGCTTCACTGAATCACACTGCAGGAGAACCTTTATAGAATATCAGCTTTTAAACCCAAGAGCAATTGTATACAGGGATTTCTTTCCCAATTTTCAGCTCCACCCACCTCTTCTTAAAACAAGTCAGTTTTTAGTGGTCTGGGGTATGTGAATGTTCTATTATATGTGAATATATTATATGTATATACTTATTCTATACTGTAAAATATTCTGCATTGTTTTCTTTCAATGAATAAATATTCTTTGATGATGTGGAATGTTCTTGAATGTTGTCATATGATGCTTTTTGTTTGTATTTAACACTAGAACGGTCTTGGCACATGGGATTATCTTGACCTATGGAAGCAACGTTAATAAGAAAGCGAATGCAAGAGCATAGTCACCAGCGTCGCCAATATTAATATTTAGCATGTTAGGAACTTTCTGTTAAAACATTTAAAGGCATACTTCCAATGGAATACTTGATTTCTCTAGTTTGCAAAGCAGCTAGCATGCGATTTTGCATTTTGTAAAAAATGTGCTCAAATGTTTTCACTTCAAAAGAAACTGCACAGCTATTGTTACTGCATACCTTTAAAAGTTACTCGCTGCATTTTAGAATGATGTGAAAAAATATGTTGCTATGTATCATTATTCGTGGAGTTTTCAATAGATATACAATAGATTTATAATATATAGGTATTATAACTTATATCGTTTTACCAACCTTCTGGGCACTGTCGCCCCATTTATACAAAGCTTTGTACATGCTCGATTTTTTGGCCCGTTCAAGAATATATTTCAACTGTAAAGGTACGAATTGGTAACCGAGTTCTCAAAATCACAGCTAAAACAACTCCAACGATCCAAACTATCAAAAGGCATCCCACAATCTATTCACTAAACAAATCAAACTACATTTCTCAACTACAATACCCTAAATATTCCTATGCATGTGTGTATAAGCAGTATTCACAGTAGTTGGAAAATCAAAACCAGATGATTACATGTGACAAAATATGACAAAAGATCACAGTTATGGGCATTAAAAGAACCACAACAGACACAGGTGAAGGAGTGACACTCAAAGGCTACATAACACATGACAAACACATAAGGTGGAATGTGATTGAACAAATATTCAGAACAGAAGTCAATAGTATCACACAGAGCGATAATACAGGCAACCAGGGAAGTTAACCTTACACAACTGGATTCAATGCTGTTTGCCGCAAGCATGCATTTTTTCTTCTTCAGGCTAACAAACATAAACTTTGCTATGATATATATCTATATATATCTCAGCATTTTTCGATTTAAACCTTGTTTTTCATTGAATTGATATTTAAAAAAGAGCACAGGGTATTTGCAAAGAAACAGCTTGAATTTGAAAAGCCATATTTGTGATGATGAATAACAAATGACGACAAGAAAAACGCGTTGCCGTCATAAGTAGATGACGAGGGTTGCTATAAGAGACTTAAAAGACTTTGAGTTAAGAACAATGCAGAGCAAATGAGTGAAGGGGCAACGAACATAGATAACACAAAGTGGCGTTCCATTTTTATGGAATCCAATTGAAATGGTAAAGAAAGAACCAGTCATTAAATGTCCAAAAGAATTACATGAGGAAGAAAGTGCGGAAGTTTTACCTGCTGTAGTTTGTAATTGGTAACATACAGTACTTCATGGTGATATTGTTGATTATGGCAGCAACACACGGCATTTTTGTAATAACATGGAAACTAATAAACGACTTGCCATACAAAATTACCGTAATGCTATATTTCTCTCTTTTACTTTGATCAAAGACTCTTTTCCGGACCCACACCCCGACAGAGAAGCTGGAAGTAAAAATTCTCAAGTCAAGTGGTATTTTTTCATCAAGGAAAGAAAGGGAGGATTAAATCACAGTAATTTACAGGGTACCTTTGATATTCCCTACGTATTCTTCGTTTGCAAAACAACAAGGAAGGAAATAATCACAAAGATTGAAAGGTTTGCCCACGCCGTCGATTTGTTTGTCAATCGATAAAATTTATCCAAGTTTTGTTTTCTTATTCTAGATTTTTATTGTGGCATCTAAGAATACTTGTGGAAGAAAGGGCGTTAATAATTGTCGGTAAATATACGAAACCGGAAGAAAACAAATCTGCAACGATCTGTGTTGTGAAATTGTGCCCAGATATGCCGCTCTACAAAAGTTTGCTGATTCTGCTATTCCTGAGACTTGCAAGTTCCATGAGCAAAAACTGAGTGTTGAAAGTGTGTTATTTACGTTAGGTTTTTTATTCCCCGCTCTTTAAGTCTTGTGATTCATGCGTAATAAGAGCGTTTTTGACAAAACGGATGCTATAATTTAAGGCCAGATTAACAGGTAAACCTTAGGCCCTAAATTTTGTGTCTGTTTAATTGTGATAAAGAGACACTACTTAGCATCTGACTGACTGTTTTTCGTAGAGATTTCTCTTCTCAGGTCAGAGATGCTTTTGAAGGTGGACATTCCATGCAATGCGCCTTTATTTTGTCATCAAAGTGGCGCATTTTGAATGACAAACTAGTCATATTGAAATCACACACATAGTACATACTTGAACGTTTCAGGACGACTGTTAAAACAACCCCAATCCTGCCCCTATAGCAGCAGGGGAGAAAATGAATTGCTCTGAAACAACTATATTTAGTGGTTCATTAAAAAATGCTGGAGTAAGGCAGGTCTGTATGCTTTCTTCCAGTTATTTTTCAATAATTTCTAAAAGGTATGTAGTGTTCGAAGACTTCAAGTTGGGTACCTCCCCACTTGTACCTTGCTTTTACTTTTCATACCCAACAGGTCATGATGGGTTTGATTGAATCTGTCGCATAGTCCATTTCCTTGTAGATGATATGGTTTAGACCTAAAAATCGTAACTTCACATATCTATCAGAACGTACAGACGACTTCACTTTTGAATGTTCTTCGTTCATCTGAATGCGTCTACCTAGGTCTACCATATACAAGGAAGTATCCTTTGACAGGATCCTTCATGAGAAGATCATCTCCTTTCTGACCAGCTGGAGCATTTGCCTTTAAGTTCGTAAATATGTCAAAATCGACATATTTTTTGCTGGGCGTCACATGCAGGTTCCATTAGTGTAAATATCATGGCTAAAATTTTTTTTATATCTTGCTGTGCCGTGGAGCCGTGACTTAATGGTTAGTGCAGTTGCACCGTAACTAAAAGGTTCTGGTCTCGATTTCCTGAGGGGGCGAAAAGAATTAGGAACTTTACAAAAGAAGAAAAAAACTATTCGTTGGCGTCGTGAAGGGCATCCGGTCAAGACATTCCTCACTGCTAAATATAATTTCCTGTGAAGGGTACCGTCTAAGCTCCAATTACTGAGGAAAAGTGACGTTAAAACAAAAAAGTTGCCTCGTCACCAATAGATTTTATTAGCTGATCTACACTTTCCAGGACATAATGAATACATTAATTGTAAACAAGTTACAGGAATTTTCTTTCAGCACATTAGGCATTATGATCAGCAGCCCCTTTTCACCAATCTTCGCTTATGTCTTCTGTACATCTTGTATTTCTTCCAGCTTTTCCTAATTTTCAAATTAGTAGGACTTGTGGATATTTCTGTGTGTTGTTTCTTGAAGGCTTGTCTCATTCAACGGATGAGCCTGTGGTGGCATTAGAAACCATTGCATTATTGCTTAATGCTAAGCATCCAAAATAGGTAGTGAATTAACTGGCATCTTGTACCAATATTATTGTCCACTGATACAACTTTTCTTGCAATTCCCTTGGCATGGGTATAACTTCACACACATCTGCTAGATAAACTTCACCCTTACCATGGCATAGATACTTGACGTTCATTTGATAGGTGACCGAGGGCATCTGCATTTAATTTCTTTTGCGCCAGGTATTTTACCTTAAACTCGAATGCTGCCATCTCTCCATGCAAACGTTGTTGATTGGTTTTTAGCTTCCTCCATCACCTGGTATGTGTCAGCTATACCAATTGACCCCAGCAGGTAAGCTCGAATTTTTTTTTGCAATTACCTACTTCAGTACTAAGAGCCCCAAATTATGCGAGGAGTAGGCCTGCATATTTTTTCCAGCTCCATGGGACCTTTGACTTCCATAGACAATGACATGAACACTTCCTCCTTGTTTCTGGGGAAGAACTGCGCCAGATCCAGCCTGAGAGCCATCTATTTACAAAATAGAGAACAAGCAATAATCTCAGTATATCAGGACATGTGCACTTGTCAGCAGCATCTTCAGGTATTTGAGGACACTCTCACAGTCTTTACTCTAGTGGCTTGTACTAATTTTATGGGCATTCCTTCTGCTCACTGTCCTGATTTAGCTTTGTCACTACCTTGTAAAAGGATTTGGAAATTTGATGTCTGAGAAATCGTGAGTAGTATTCAGCAAATCTCAGAAATCCCATACCCTGATCCTGATTCCCTTGGTTTGGTTGAACGGTTGAGGTGCAGCTGGAGATTTGATCCAAATAAAAAAATATAATCTAGAACCAACATTTTGATCAGTATGTCATACCTGAAGATGGCTTGCATCAGGCTTTGATGACCACTGGACCTCCAGAGACAGAATAACAGTTGGTTTAATTTATGCAACCCAAGTAAGGCTGGAAAGGCTGACTTGTGTTTTTCTTCCTCGCGGACTTACACATGCACTTGCACCTGGTTGAGGGCTAATTATTGATAGCGTAGACGACGTATTCCTACATACAAAAGGTCTTGAAGGTGGCTTCTTATTTCTCCATCTGGAAGGGTGGAATTCTCCTGTTGAGCTTCACTAATGGGATATCGTCTTGCATGCATCCCGTGCTTGAGTCGCCTTGCACTTTCAAGCTCCTCTCCTTCATGCTTGAACACATCTTCGCATTTTTAACATCTGAAAGGGTTTTTTTCTATCTCTTCTGTGTTCAAGTTTTAATTCAGATTCCAACAGTAAGCATTAGGTGATATTGTACCACCCCTTATATGTTCTTTCTGGTGTACAACAGGGCATCTCTTTCTTTTCCTTTGCAGCCTTAAGGTCAACCTGTTTCTGCCTTTCTACTGGAGCTGCTACCTGGATCTTTCCAACAGGAGTCATTGGCATCAAAGTTTTTTAATGCTTCGGGAGTTCCTATCAGAAGACTAGTTTTTGAACAAAAATGCAAACAAGTACTTGGCACTACACAGAAACAGTGAATTTTTGCAGGACTAAACGTATTGACCTTAGTTTGAAGACTGCTATAACAAAAATGCGAAAAATGTGATTTTTCTGCTTTTGCATCAACTGAAGCTCTTATATGTTATCGGAAGGGAGGGACTTAAGAGAGGTTTTAGATTAACTTCAAAGTGCAGCTTGTGATTATTTTTATGTAACTTAAAAGTGATTTTATCTAAAAAAAACCCTTGACCTAGTGATTGTATTGATGGTCACAAGGTTTGAATTTTAGAAAGCGCATACTAGCTGGTGTTACAGAGGATCATCAATGCACAAATGCTAGTCCCGTGCTGAGAAAAATAAAAAGAACTTGCAATGATGCGGTAAACCAACAAAAAGCGGGCATTAGACCGTTAAGCACTGTTATTACCAAATTGAAATCGTGATCTTAAAACAAATTAAAGAAAATGATATTTGTTTATTTTATATATTTGTTTATTTCTTTATTTAGTCAGTCATTTATTTAGTTATTAATTTATCTGCTATTCATATAGAGTATAATAATTTCACACTAGATGCAAGCAAAACATATCGCTAACCAGTGAAAATAAAACAAAAATAAAAAAGGAAAAAAATAATACTATAAAAAATAACCAGTCAACTGAAAAGAAAGAGAACCTTGTAAACGATAAAAAAGAGCAAGCAAAAAAAAAGTTTAAAAAAAATAGGTTGGATATTTTGTAACTTTAATGTAAGCTCAAATAAGGAATTAATGGAAATACTCTTCCAGAATCTCTAACTTTTATCTTAACATTTTCTTATGGTATTTCTAAAGAGTTGTTGAAAAACTTCTTGTTTTCATCTATCTGAAAGATGGATGACCACTCTAGTTTCACAGTTACCGTAGGTATTGTATCGAAACAATCGTTTACTTGGCTGTCATCACTATCAGCATCATGATCATCATGCAGTCTTATCCCAGCTTCCTTGTAGAGAAGCTCTTTGGCCTGTCCGATTAACCATCCCGGTTTCCAAGCTCTCTTTAATGGTGCTACCGTTTCTTTGTATGCCATTTGTGAACTTCAGCTTGTGGTAACTTTGCTCCATTTCTGGCATTGTGAATCAGTTTTTTAGGGTAAGTAGCTGTGAAAAATGAACATTGCTGGGTTGTTATCGTTCTGCCAATAGACATAGCCTTTCCTAATCCTACCTGTATCCTCTTCCATCTTTACGCTTGGGTATGCAGACAAACTGGAGCCAAAGGTTAGAAAACTCGATCCAACAAATGCCACTCCAAATTAATGAAAAACACTGGGAGCTGAAACAAACTGAACCACGGCAACCAAATTGGCATACATTGGAATATACAATATTATATCACATAGCATTTTTATGCTGTTTTTATCTTTATAACCTCTTTGTTGCACATATTGTCTTCTGAAGATCCGTTTGGAGACCCGCAGAAACTTCAGACTGTGATCCGTCTAGGAAAGCCCACCCCTAACTTTGAATAAAATTTGTTAGGATTGCATTGAAATGCAACGATGTACTTTGCATGGTTATTTTGTTAACGTCCCCTATCCTCTCTTAGCTTTCAATGCTTTTCATAAGGCTAGAATGGCCTGTAATAGGATGTACTTGCTAGCATTCTCTTGCAACTTTTAATATTCTCCCTAACCAAGGTCAAAAGGCATTTTAGAGCAGAGAACCACTTCTTGTTGGATTTTTGACTTTTGAAATTTTCATGATCTCTTTTTTTTTCATTAAAATTTGCCTGCAGAAATTAGCATTGGTATACAGTTGACGTTTGCATTGAGTTGGCGAGTGTTGGCTTCCATTATGCTGTAATAAAATACACTGACTTGTATTACATTGATTTTTATCATATTAAGCATTAATAAGCATGCATAGCTTTAGCATTCTAAATGTCTGAGAAAAATGAGTTAGGATGATGCTGGAAAGAAATGAAAACACTCTTGTTAGGATATCTCAAGGCTCAAAGAAAAATTAGCACAATGGTTAAATCTCATATTCAACACAACCTTTTTTGTTACCATGATAACACTTTTCAAACAGGCTTGCATAAATTGCCTCTAGAAATAAACCACCGAGCATAAGAAATATGTTGCTGCTCTCAATCAACAGTATTTTCTTGTTCCACGACGCTTTCTTTTGTCTTATGATGATGATTGTATAGAAACGTTGCTTTCAGAAACCAATTTTATGAGAATAATGTCCAAAAATTAGCTAGTATGTAATAATGACCTTAAATTAAGACTGAAGCTAACAGAATTGTAAGCATATTGAGGCTGACCGCATCAACACAATTAATATCATGTTCATTTTGCTTGAAAGACTTTTTCTGGCAGTCGGCTTGGCCAAGATGCGCGTGAAAACACAAGTCAAGTAAGTTTTATCAATGAGCAAAACAAAGAGAGGATGGATGAAAACCCGATACTTTTTGTGATTGGCTAAAGAAAACAAAACAAATCGACACACACGAATTCTATTTGCCTACAAAGAGGAGGTGATGACAATTAAATATGAATAGCCTGGAATGCTTCTCAATGGAAGGCAAACCTGGCTTTGCCAATTACGTTGAAATGTTTTCAATTGAAATTTTATTGCAATCGTTTTATACCAGAAGATGCTGTGCTATAGCCGAACCACAATTAACAATTTTGTGTGCACTTTTTCCTTGTCTTTTTGGTTGAGATCGATAAATACAAAGTTGAGAGCATATCAAAAATATAGGATACAAACACACTGAAGATACTTTTTATTTTGCTACTAAGTATGGTTAGAGCCAAAGCGGTTTTGAAAATTTATATTCATCCCCAGGCCTTAAAACAACTTGGTGTTTTAAGGCCTGGGGATGAATATAAATGTGGCAGTGCGGACCTACGTGTAGACAGGAATTGAGTTACTTTGAGGAGTGCTACTATACTTGTATTGTATTTGTTGTTTTTCTTTCTTTAGTACCAGAAGCCATTTGTCTGGAAAGGGGTAAAATATATTTGATTTCTATGCTGCAGAAAATGGATTGTTCTTTTACACCTGTTGTTTTGTTTCATTGTCTATACAAGGTAAGCTAGATAGCTGCAAGAAAAATGGGAGGAGTATCTCTCGACAGGTAGCTTAGAAAAAGCTTGCGAATCGAGAAAATGATAAAGCCTCTACATCTATAAGGTATAAGGTCAAAAAATTTCAAGGTAAAAGAATGTTGTTGAGGTGTTCAAAAATTATCTTAAAAACATTCTAAGTAAATCTATTTTTATGTAGAAATAAATTTTAAACTGCCAGGTATGGAGGGATATGAAACAAGTCCTGTTCTTGCTTATATTTGGTATCACTGTTAGTTAAATGAGAGAACGAGATGAGTTTGTGGTCAACACTATACAAAGAGAAATTCTGACTCTGTTAATGTGCCATATAAACTAAGTAAGAAGTTCCGAAAGCTAAAAGTTAATTTATTTGACCTTATCATAAAATAAGGAAGAAAATAGATATCGCGGTTTCTTATCATGTATCTAAGGACATCCATTTGTCAAAACAAGAGAGCTCAACAGCTGCTATGCATTATTAAGCTGGTGAGGTTCTCAATTACTTTGCCAAACAAAGTATGTTATAACCAGCCTTTACGACAAAAGTTACTTAGTTTCACATAGATTCAGGTTGGTATCATACAAAAATTGGACTATCCTACTGTGTCAGTAAGACCTGTTTGTCCGTTTATTTATCAGAAGAAATCTTAAAGATTATGCAAAAATTTTTAAGCAACGGTTATCTTGACAGTGTTTCAGACCGAATAATTTAGAATGAATTATCTTCTTTGATAAAATCTGTTGAGAAAGGCTCGCACAATTGGATCGCTTAACCTCCATGTTGTTTTCAGGTAAAAGCAAGTCTGTTAATAGTATTTGAACGAGCAGTGTAACATCGTTTACCAAGATGTAATATCAGCTTTGGCTGTGTGGCAGCATTCGCTGCTAAGCCCTAAATGTAGTTGAAATCTTGACATAAAACAGTTTAGGGTCTACGGGAAACATTTCATATGCCAATGTTTTATAGAGTCCGTATGATTCATCATTGCCACTGCTTTATAAGAAAAACTTTATATATACTCGTTACCTCTTGTAGTTTTAATGTAAAAGAATTAAAGTTTTACCATTACATTATCAACGTTAAAAACTGATAAAAAGTATTGCCATAAAGTAGACATTTTAAAGAGATTTGTTTTCATGAATTCAATTCCTGCAAAGACAAATTGTAATGACAACGTATGGAGTTATATTAGGTTTAAAAATATGCTACAATTTAAAACAAAGTTGAGGTAGGAAGAAGAAAAGTTCGTTAAACACAACCTACACAAAATTTGATTAACATTGGGCAAAAAGAGATGACATAGCAGGCCAAAGAAGACATAGCAATCAACAGTGATTGTTGATTTCAGTAACTCTAGCACAAATAGGTATCAAGCTCTTACTCTGGCCTATGAGAAAAAAAAATGGAAAAAAAATTATGGAAAAGGGTAGTGCCCAGTTGTAGTCAGGCAGAAGAACCAAAGAAAATATATAAATAAATTCTAAGGTAGGTAGGCAGGAAAATAAAGAGTTGCAAGGACCAAAAATCTTTGCACTACTAAATTTCTACAAAATATTCATCAGAGATTAAGGGGTAATTCACACGCAAAATGTGTAGTCTACTGTACTGTTATTGGAAATCTATGAGTATAATTATCACAGATGTTTAATTTTACGCAAATATTATCATAGCTTTCTACTAGGTATGTTGTACTCTTTAAGTGTTTTCTTGTATTTTTAAAGTAAAGAAAAAAGCAAAGTAAAAGAAAACCGTATCTGATTATTTTGCAATACTCATTTCAAGAGTTAATAGAATTTTGGGGGTCCACATCATTTATCCCCGGTAACTGGGGCTAAGACATTTCTTTCAAAGGGACTTTACTCTTGGAAGTGAAGAACGTCTTGGCCGGATCCCCTTCCTGATGCCAACCAATGGCTTTTTCTTTTGTAAAGTTCCAATATTATTTTCGCCCTCTCGGGGAATCGANAGAAGTCAGGCAGAAGAAACAAAGAAAATATAGAAATAAATACTAAGGTAGGGAGGCAGGAAAATTAAGAGTTNGCCAGGACCAAAAATCTTTGCACTAATAAATTTCTACAAAATATTCATCAGAGATTAAGGGGTAATTCACACGCAAAATGTGTAGTCTACTGTACTGTTATTGGAAATCTATGAGTATAATTATCACAGATGTTTAATTTTACGCAAATATTATCATAGCTTTCTACTAGGTATGTTGTACTCTTTAAGTGTTTTCTTGTATTTTTAAAGTAAAGAAAAAAGCAAAGTAAAAGAAAACCGTATCTGATTATTTTGCAATACTCATTTCAAGAGTTAATAGAATTTTGGGGGTCCACATCATTTATCCCCGGTAACTGGGGCTAAGACATTTCTTTCAAAGGGACTTTACTCTTGGAAGTGAAGAACGTCTTGGCCGGATCCCCTTCCTGATGCCAACCAATGGCTTTTTCTTTTGTAAAGTTCCAATATTATTTTCGCCCTCTCGGGGAATCGAACCCAGAACCTCTAGATTACGGTACAACTGCACTAAACATTAAGCCACGACTCTTCTCAAGAGTAAATTGAATATGACCTCCTAATCAACAGGGTTTTTACTAAATAGGGACTAAAGTAACTGATGACTAAATAATTACTAGACAAACAGGAATTTGGACACCAGATCACAACCCAAATAACAAATGATTAGGGAAAAGGAGAGAACTACAGAAAAATCATCCATCAATAAAAGAAACTATGACGAACAGAAAATACACACATGAAACAGTGTCTTTCTCTCTGTATGTTTGCGTTTGTTTGTGTGAGTGTACTCGTGTGTGCGCGTATGTGCGTATGTGCGTGCATGTGAGTGTGCATGTGTCTCTTTCATAGTAGGAGGAAGGAAGCTGACAAAGAAAAAATCAAGAAAAAGAAGAGGCACAGGACTAATCCATGGTTAAGGTGCCAAAAATGCAACGAAATAAAGAAATGTGAAAAGAGATGAAGTAAATACGTTTCACACTAAATGGAACACGTCGGTAAAGGAAAGAGAGATACTGTTGTATAGATATATGGATATTACATCGCTCACTTTCTCAAGGTCCTTGTTGATGGAAGCAAAGTGTTTTGTCACTCTGTGTATAAATGGTCTTAAAATAACAGGTGACATAGTTCTTTCCTCACTTATTCTTTACCACAATTAAGCATCCCACACCTATTGCTTATGCTTGGTACAATTTAATTTAGCACAGACGTAAATGCCTGAAATTTGGTATGGTGGCTATGCATACACGCGTTGGCTATGTGTTGGTGTTCGCAGAAGTACAAACTGTGAATCTTTTTCACATGAACGCTGAAACACTTTTTCTCTACACACAACAAATATTTTTTTATATAAGAGATATTCTTTGACTTTTCTAATTTGCGAATGTAATTTTTTATTTATTATTTAACCGTATTTAGTTTACTGACTCATTATCATTTAAGTTCTTAGGACTTTTTTTCTTCGTCGCTGATATGTTTTCTGTAAGAACTGACTTTAGAAGTCCTATTAGTCTTCACTCATAATCATCATCATAATTATTCATAATCATCATCATAATTATTCATAATCATCATCATAATTATTCATAATCATCATCATAATTATTCATAATCATCATGGTTAAGGGCCATGTGTCACGTAATGTCAGCGATCATGTCCTGTCAGAATTTCCTGTCCTTTGTACAATGGATAAGTTCTTAAATGCTTTTTGTTTGTTTTCTAATCACCTTAAAAGGACCAGGTAGAATAGAATAATGTGTTACGTCAAATGTTCTAACAAATTTCGAAAGATTACCAGTGAGCTAGTTCTTACCTTAAGATTTTCTTTACAAGTTCTTTCTGTGTATTATACCCTTTGTTTTGACAAAATACAGTGTGAATATTTTATGTAAACCCCCTCAATAACCGACTGGTGCTTGCCTGTGCTCATTGCTGCTCATTGGTGCTCACTGGTGCTTACCAATGATAATAATTTTGACAGACTGGATATACAAAGGGTTTTGTCGAATTGATATGGCTGTCAAATATCTGGACTCTGTTTATTAATCGTAATTGAAGACTGACACTTTAACTGCTTAATAATTACAATTATCATATGAAGGATTCTGCATCATACATGTAAGTAAAGCTGACCAGTTACATTTTAAATCAATATCAATTTCTCATTGTTTCCTCTGTTGGAAGACTAAGTAATTAATGAAAACACAATAGCTTGTTTTACTCCTCGATTTACTGTTTTTATAGATTATTTCTTAATGTTTTTAGAGATCCTCTAAAAATGCTTTTTCGAAATTTTTTCTTGCTGTTTTTTTTAAGTAGTTCTTACTGGTTAAAAGAGGGTTGAAACAGTGAGAATTTTCCCACTTGCTTATAGGGTCATTGGTAAATCTAAAAAGTCTTTTCCTAGAAGAGAGAAATTATACAATAGCTTTTCCTTTTTAAAATCTATAATGAGAATCAGGAAAGAACGTATATGGCATAAAACTAATTGATAAGTACAAAAAAGATTATTTAACTTCATATTATATAAAAAATGGTCTGTGTTCTGTTTTGAACATCAAGTACTGTGTATCAGGTTCAATTAAGTACTATGTATCAGGTTCAAAACTGGAATGTTTTAGCCCACTTACATTAATATTCTCCATTGAAATTTTGGTATTCTTGAAACTAAAAATCTTTTTTAATTGTTTAAAGAATGTTGTCTAATGATAATTTTAGATTACAAATTAAAATCTTTGAAATAATGGCTTGGCAATAATTTATAAAACGTTCCACATTAACATCAAATTTTGACTAAAATTACTAGTCAGTAATGCCGACTATTTTACCTCCTGGTATAATACTAGCACAGTTGAAATGAAAATCTATTTTCGCAATTTTTTCTTCTAGTTTTCCTATCCTCTTCTTTCCAAAGAAGTTAACAGTTTTGTGGCAATCCCTCAGCAGTATAACAGGCAAAGTCGTAGTAATTTCTTATCAGCAAACTCGAGATAACTCAGTATTCCACAGCAACTCAGTATTCATCCCAAAACTTTCATTCAACTGTTGTAACCTCGAACAAACAGCTTTGTGCCAACAAAAGCCAAGAGCAAAGCCGTAAAAAAACTTTCCTTCAACTGTCACAGCAGATCGTCCCGTAAACGACACACCTCCCAAACCTCCCAACAACGCCAAATCACTACACTGATTTTTGCAGTCTTGCTTTTCAGCTATTTTTTAGCAATCACAAAGATTTAGGTTAAAAGCTTAGGTAGGCGTTCAATTTCGATGCAAATTCACAAATCTAATTCACATCNTTAAAATCTTTGAAATAATGGCTTGGCAATAATTTATAAAACGTTCCACATTAACATCAAATTTTGACTAAAATTACTAGTCAGTAATGCCGACTATTTTACCTCCTGGTATAATACTAGCACAGTTGAAATGAAAATCTATTTTCGCAATTTTTTCTTCTAGTTTTCCTATCCTCTTCTTTCCAAAGAAGTTAACAGTTTTGTGGCAATCCCTCAGCAGTATAACAGGCAAAGTCGTAGTAATTTCTTATCAGCAAACTCGAGATAACTCAGTATTCCACAGCAACTCAGTATTCATCCCAAAACTTTCATTCAACTGTTGTAACCTCGAACAAACAGCTTTGTGCCAACAAAAGCCAAGAGCAAAGCCGTAAAAAAACTTTCCTTCAACTGTTGTAACCTCGAACAAACAGCTTTGTGCCAACAAAAGCCAAGAGCAAAGCCGTAAAAAAACTTTCCTTCAACTGTCACAGCAGATCGTCCCGTAAACGACACACCTCCCAAACCTCCCAACAACGCCAAATCACTGCACTGATTTTTGCAGTCTTGCTTTTCAGATATTTTTTAGCAATCACAAAGATTTAGGTTAAAAGCTTAGGTAGGCGTTCAATTTCGATGCAAATTCACAAATCTAATTCACATCTGGTCTTTCGCCACATTGAACGAAGCATTTTGTTTAAGTATCACTGGGATTGTGATTTTATTTGCGTAATTACCAGAATGAAGATGCTTCAGAATGAAGATACTTCAGAGTGAAAAGGATAAATTTTCCCAAACATTTGGTAAAAAACTTAAACTTGCTTTTCAAGGTCAGTGTAACAATTAGTAAAAAATACTGAAAGATCACATTTGGTACAAAAGGTTGCAGTATAAAATTACCAAAACAATGAACTGACCTTATTTAAATTAAATAGTACACTCTCCTTCCACCAAGAATCTTGGATTCAATGTCAATGGAATCTAATATGGACACCAACAAAGGTGCACTAACTTCTTCAAATAATTGAATAACCTAATAATTGTTAGGTCCACGGTAAAAATTAGTGATTTTTTTCATATCTTTATTACAGATATTTGACCTCTATTTTTAATACGAAGTACTCAGTATCTTGTGATCACTACCACACTGGTATTTATATATATATATATATATATATATATATATATATATATATATTTATATATTTGTGTAATATTGTGTATTCGTATCAAAAAGTGCTCAATGCATATAGCAGAGCAATATAAGATAAGATAAAACACGAAAAATAAGAACTGTGATTGCAACTAGTAGTTTCACGATATTTCGATCATCAGGCAATATTTCGATCATCAGGCAATTTTACCTCCTGGTATAATAATAACACAGTTGATATATATATATATATATATATATATATATATATATTCTTTATCATTTTTCTTATTATTATTATTTTGTTATTATTGGTATTATTATTATTTTTACTAATTACAATTATACCTATTATATGGTACTTTAGTTGGCTTTTTTTATTTTATACCATATTTTTAAATCTATCGTAATATACATTTGTGTCTAGTTTGTTGTTTTCTGTTGTTTATTTCAAAAATATTTGTTGTTGCTGTTGTTGGCATTTAATCCTTTACAGATTTGCAGTATTTTCTCACAGCCTCCTTTTCAGAATGTTTAAAAGTGTGATTCATTTTCTCTTCTTTTTTCCTTTCTTTGTAATTTTAATGATAACATGACAAAAATATATGAAATATTTCAAGAAATTCGGTTTATTGTTGCTGTTTTATATATATATACATAAGTTAAAAATTAAGAGCTATTAGTTGCAATCAATGTTCTTATTTTTCGTGTTTTACCTTATGTATATTGAACTGATATATGCATTGAGCACTTTTTGATACGAATACACAAAATTACACACACACACACACACATATATATATATATATATATATATATATATATATATATAACGTGGTAGTGGCATTTGGCCAATGCTGCTGGGGAGCCATATCCTTGAAGTTATATCGAAGTTAATTCCCCGATATAACTGATATGGTCATCGTCTGATGATCCACGAGTTCAGTTTACCATCTGGGCTATCTACATCCTTTTTACCCTTTGTTTTGTTTCCTTACGGCCTGTACTTAACTGTATGGTGTAATAATGCTCTCCTTCTTCCTCTTCACATCATGTCTTCTAAACTGTGTTATCTCTCATAGTTTCTTTTACACTTCTGCACAAACCTATTCCCATTCCCTTTTTTACATTGTTTTACTTTCTTTGATGATTACATCTACGGTCATGAGCTTAGCAATCATACTATATATATATATATATAGTATTATATATATATAGTATATATATATATATATTATAAGCGAATTATAAGCTGGAGCTCCCAGATCTTCTTTTCATAAAACTACATTTGAAACGACCAATTAGGAACAGGATGATTCATCCGAAGTTCAGTGCACTTCATTTATTAACTCAATAGATTTATAAACCATTCAGCAAGACATACTTCCACAAACTGTTCAATTTTCTAAAGCTACAAAAAATTCATTAGAGCTATGGAACCTTCATCAAGACTTCTGAAAACCTTCTAAGCCTGTAGGACTCCTCAGAGTTTCAACTCCCATTACCTGAGATTGTTTTTAAATAAAAAATCCTACTTTTTGTCATATCTTGGTTTAAATCTGTGTCTATATTAAAAATGTATTCTATTTTGAAGTAAATTTATTAATATTTGATTATCAGTATTTGAAATTTTTCAAAAAGATATAATCCCTATTGAAAATATCCTCAATTGCCCAATTATGATTAACTAAAACATTTGACGTTTTATACAAATTTTATCAATTATTATTTGAAAAAAAACTTTAAGTTTCCTCTCTCTTTTTTCCCCAGTGTTTATGTGAAATTTGGGTGTACCCTTTAAAACTGAATCTACCCACCGGTGTTACTTTTACTCGTCCGGTTTAAAACGTTGAATGAAAAAAACAGCTGATGACGTATATGCATGCAGTAGAGTAAGGATGAAGAACTATTTCTAGTATTTATCATCTCTGAGATAGTGTATTAATCGTATAATAGTTCATAATAACCCTCATTTAAACTGCTTAAATATGTTTCAGAATATCCAGGAAAGATTTGAAACGCAGTATTAGGCAATGGATTAATAGATTTTTCTTTCAGCGATCGAAAATAAATTAAAAATTCAGCTTAATCAAAGGCTATAAACGTTATGTTAAAATTACTTAAGCTTTCGTTAACTTAGTATTTACACCATCAGAATTATAGTGAGATAGACTTGGTGATAAAACAAAAAAGTATAAACTGCAAAATTCACATGTTTAAATTTCCCACAGAGCATAGTGTTAAATCAAAGATGGTTCACATTTAAAAAGATCTTTCATTAAAAGCCTTTTGTCTTGGATGTATAGGTATTTCTTTATCAGTAAATGCAGATCGTTTTTCGCAAAGCCAATAACTTTACAGTTGCCCCGGTCTATTAAGTAATTAAATTCTCTAGCATGGTGGGAGACCCCTAAAAACTAATGGTTTCTTAAACCTTTAAAATGTTCAGTCTTTCTTTCCGCAAGGGTCCTCTTAGTTTTACCTATGTAGAAACTGACGCATTCGAGACCACCAATCCAGAAGACTACTGTTGATCTCTTCTGTTTAGGGATTGTGTCTGTTTACTAAAAATAACTGCCAGTGGTCTTAATATTAGTGAATACCGCTTTTATTTCAAAAAACTATAAAAGTACGAGAAAAGTTGATTAATCTTGTCACTAGATTTGCCAAGTTACGTAAGCAGATAGTTAGTTGAACTAACTAGCGATTGAGCTATGACTTTTTCTCGCCGACAGTTGAACTGAAAAAAGGAAGGAAGATCTGTAATGTATATTTTTAGCCACAAATATTCTCTTTTGCCTTCTGTAAAGGTTTGAAGATCACTGTTAGATACCGAGGTAAAAAATAACCTTCCTCATACTTTATGTTATTCATTACTGATTAAATTTATACCTTTCCATGCTCAGCCTTTGAAAACATGTAGCAACTTGATAATCTGACATCAATAACGAATAGTCAAATTTGCTACAGGACTTTATGGAAAGTAGTAAGGTCATTGGAACCAGAAATAAATGTAATGCTAACTTATATCTATCAGAGGACTACCTACTGCTGCATTAAAAACCAAGAAAAAGCTTACAGTGAAAAAAAATATATTTTAGTACGTTTCTATTTAATAATAAAGCAATACATTAACTACCAATAACCACAGTAGCCACACTTAACTTCTGGGAAGGAGAAAAGGGAATTTTTATTTCGTAAATCAGTCTGTGCAAAGCGTTGTAACAATCTATTAGCAACAGGTTGAACAAAATAACCAATGATGTCTCTATAGCTATCTACGTCCAATAATTAGATAGTAACATAAACACACTCTGAACAGAAGAGTACTTTTTGTTGACCTAGTATTTGTCGAGATCATTATTGAATTTAGCTAAAGGGGAATCATGAGGGAGTTGATTTTACACTGAAGCTTTTCTTAGGCAAAAGCTATCTTTAAGAATCTACTGCACGTCCATGAAGCATAAGAAAACTTTGGATGAAATAGACCCCAAACCCACTCTTGTCGAACATTTTTTGGACAAAAAAGCGAAACAATCTCTTCTAAACATTTGTCATTAAAGCTTTAATAAGAAAAACGTACAATACAACGATAATCAGAGTGATGTTAAAATGTAAAATTAGAGATTTTCTTCTGTAGCTAAACCCCACTGTTTCTGTATTGAATCAAGTATGAAAGTATTTTTTAAGAGGTTTATGCTAAAATGTTGGTACAGTTTTATACTAGTGAAGATATTTTGTTCTTGTTATGCTTTACCGGTCGATGGAAAGACCTTCTATTCTAGCTTTGCAATTGGCCAGAAATTAAATGGAAGAATTCTTTTTCAAATTAGGTGTAAAATTTAGGCGCGGATGTTTAAATTCAAAAGGAAAAAAGTAAGAATTTACAAGATGACAGAGAAGATTTCTAATATTGTTGTTGAGCCTATTGAAGGATTGAGCCATTTTTCAGCCAACTTAACAATGAAGAGAGTTTACAGGGAATGGCTGGCACTAGACCCAAATGCCTCATAGGTTTGGATAACCTTAAACTGTAGAAAAGACCTTACCAGTTATGGCATGGCTTCTTATTTTTTGAATAAAACTGTTATCAAACCATGCGGAGATAGATATTTAAGTCGATAACATGAGGATTAGAGCCCTTGTTCAACACATTCTTAATGCTTTGATTGACAATTTTTATATATCAGTATATCAGTAGTAGATTTCGGTATGCAACAAAAAGATAACTGTCACTTAGACCTAAGTCTTGAAAGGTTTAATATTGTTTTTTACATGTTTGAATTCTTAATAGAGAAAGGGACAAAAGTAATATCCAGCATGGAGCTCAATCAGACGACCCTCAGGCAAGAGTCTACTCACTTAGCTACCCAGCTGAAAGAAAAGTTGATGATCTGATATTGTTATTAATTATTAAATCGAGTGCTTCCAAGATAAATGTTCACAATGAAGGATTTTAGGAAAGTTGTTTCAAAAAAAGGTTTTCTGGACCTGGGATACATCGCAAGACACAACATTAAACAATATTGAAAAGGTTGAATTGAATAAAGGAATTGATAGAGATAAATTTATTTGTGATGCAAAAAAAATCAAACTTATAGTTTGATATTCTGCTTGAGAAAAGCATTTCACCTAAATTCTGAAAGAATGGAAAAACCAACGAAAGATATTTAATCAGCTAGAAATTTTCTTCCATTGAAGACAACTTTGAAAGTATTCAAGAAATTAAGTACAATCTGTTTGTGAAAAAAAAAAAGAAAACACAGCTTCAGAAAATTAGAATACAGATTTGAAGAGAATTATCCTTCATTCTACACTACTGGAGCCAGGCATTTATCTGGTAGATGGGAAAAGTAAAATAATTCAGTTTGAAGTGGGTTAGGACTCTTAAGTTTTGTGTATTTATGCAGCGAGAAAATGTCTTTTTTTTAGCTTTTTTTTAAATATAACTATATTTTCAATCAGCGAATTGATTATTGAATTCAGATTTTAGAGAAATGATACTGAATTTAAATATGAAGTAAAAGCTATTTTTCCTTACCTGGTTTAATTTGTATTTAGAAATACAGTGCAATTGTCTGAACTTATAATTTTGATTTCTTAACGTAAGATACTAGAAGAAAAAATTGACTGACATGAAAATGTTCATATTAAATTTCAGACAGGAATGTTGTAGTAAATTTTTTGACCAAAATAAAAAAAAAGGAATTAAAGTATTTTAGTTTTTTAACTCCAGTTTCATATATCATTAAATTAGATAAAATGTAAATGAATGACTAGGAATTAATGATAATTCTCATGTCGTATCTCAGCAATCAGTTTCATTCTGGGCAAGGCCGGTCGTCGGCTTGTGTTCTTGAGGTGTGTCTCCTGGAGGCACACAATGTCATAGTCTTTGATAGATTGTCCAAGCAGGTCTGCCTTCACGTCGGTATATCCTTCAATATCAAAGGAGACGACAGCCAGTGCCGGTTCTGAAAAAAACCCGTGTTTTTTACTCTGGTGTGAAGGCATATTGATCGTATGTCGCGGGTAGCGTTGATATAGCGTTGATTATCGATTGTTGCGAGTCTGACAGAAATTGGCCGACTGAGGGTTGGACTCTCAGCGTTTCCCGGGATGCGCCACGAGGAGGCTTTCTGCTTGCATACCATTAATGATAATATACACAAACCGTAAGGTCAAAATACTTCTATAAAATGGTCTTTTGAAGATACAATAATGCAACTCTAAAAATGATAAAAATACAATTCTAAAGTTGCAGTGTTGAAAATGGTCTTAAATACTCTATTTTAACTCACTTGGGAAGGAGATGCGTCAATTCAGTATTTTTATTAATCTAAGATATTGTTTTGGATAATTGACAAGATTTTTAGGGGATGTTAGCAGAAACTATCTAAACTTCAAATTAGCTTACCTTACATATTTTCAGTGAATTGCAGCCAAAGTCGGAGTAGACGTAAACAAAGAGACTGGCATGTTACCTAAACAAATGTGGGAATCGATACAAACTGGTCACATAATGGAGCTCTCTGATGTATATGCTTTGATTTCAAGAACAATTAAACAAACTAGTTCAGAGTTTAAATGAACAATACCAGTTGGTCAGATGTGATAAACAAAGGTTTCTCAGACTATGAAGAAAACCGTTAAACTGAGCAACAAACACAGCAACTTTTTGCTTCAAACCCAACAGAGACAGGACAACAGAGACAGGAAAAATTTTTGTTCTGTCCAATCTGCACAGAACAAAAATTTACTCTAAACTCTAAACTCTAAACTCTAAACTCTAAAATCCCTAAATAAGCTAAAAGACTTGGTCTCTTAGCAAGGCCTTTCTTGGCAAGGCGTTAACGATGGATTCCTGTATTGAAGGGAATGGAGGATGGGGGGGGGGGGGTTCTCAAGAGCACAACAATCACATCAATCTCATATCTTACATTCTTCCAGAAATATGATTTCCGGTATTACAGAAAAGAAACACAACAAATACATGATAGTTATGGCTCAACTCGATTCCTGTCACTGAGGACGTCCGCAACATCAAATTACAAAATAGCTGTGCCTAATTACTTCAGTAGCCTAACAGTACTTTTTTATTGTTGCGCAGAGAAACCAGTTGTTTCCTTTCATTCATTCCAAGCCAATGTTTGTCTGCAGTTGGTATCATTTTTGAGCAAAATCATTAACCTTAAAGCGTAAACCCTTAGTATTTAAGAGTTATAGTGCAAAAAAAATAAGCACACACCAAACTGAGTTGAATATAGTGCCTATGGTTATCAGGGGTCTACTAAACGAACTACAGGTTATACCTTATAAAAAAACGCGTGATGTAATATGATTGAGAGCTTTTAAAACAACTGTGGTTATCATTTCTAGACAATAATTTTTATCTCATCTGTTTTACAGCGAAATTTAAATGTCCTCGTCTGAAAGAGCTCAAATAGGAGCGGCCTTTTCTGGAGGAGGAATTCGCTCTGCCGCCTTTTGTTCCGGAGTATTGAGAAGATTACTTGAAAAATCGGTACCTATTGATTTTCTAAGTTGCGTATCTGGAGGAGGTTACACAGGTACTGCTTACCTAGACTGGAAATATCGACATAAAGGTATTGATGATCCAATATGGCATGAGAAATTCTTTAATAACATGAGAATTCATAGTGGAACCATATGTAACTGGAGAAATCCTTGCAGTGGAATATTTGATACTTTAATAATATTATCACTTATTGTGGTAGTTGGAATAGTATGCCCAGTATTGATATGGATTCCCTTGGCATTTCCCGTTGCACTATTTATAGAAAACTTTCTAGGTAATATCCTAAGGGCAGGTTTTGATTGCCCTAAAGGATCCGAAGACATGACATTCCACCCACATTGGAAAGGAATGATTATCAAAATAAATACTATGTGGGTCGATGAATGTCATCCTCTATCTGAAGAGGATATGGAGTCGACATATATTTTATTTTTGACTTTGATTATGATATTTGTAGCTAGTTCAGCACTGATGTCGATCTTAAGTTCATCCTGGCAACCACGACTAAGAATTATTGTCTACATAACTGCTATAATTTTTGCCTTTACATTTGGTCCCTGGTTTATTCAACAATACTTATTTACAACAAAGATCTGGATCAATGTACTTGTTCTGGCTGTTTTCACTCTTGTTTGGATGGGTATACCTCCATTACGTAAAAAAGCCTCTTGGGCACTCTTAGTTTACATGTTTATTTTTATTATCAAATGGCATGTCTACCAATCCCCATTATTTGGAATAGGGTATAATGATGCACTTTTTACATACTCTCTTTGGATTTCAGGAGTTTTATTTTGGTTAAGTCCTTTTATAAGCACGATACAACAAAATTCTATACACGCTTACTTTCGGTGAGTATTTACATTTAAATTTTCATGCCTTTATTAGTTTAAAAAGCAAGGCAAGCGCACTACTACTTAGTGGTAGCAGTGGTGATGGTGGTGGTAAAAGTCGTATGGTAGTAGTATTGGGAGTGGTATTTTTGTTGGAGTAGCACTAATAGTAGTAATAGTAGTAGTAGTAGTAGTAGTAGCAGTAGTAGTAGCAGTAGTAGTAGTAATAGTAGCAGTGATAGTAGTAATAGTAATAGTAGCAGTAATAGAAGTAGTAGTAGCAGTAATGGTAGTAGCAGTGATAGAAATATTAGTAGCAGTAATAGTAGTAATAGTAGTAGCAGTAATAGTAGCAGTAATAGAAGTAGTAGTAGCAGTAATAGTAGTGATAGTAGTAGCAGTAATAGTAGCAGTAATAGAAGTAGTAGTAGCAGTAATAGTAGTAGCAGTGATAGAAATATTAGTAGCAGTAATAGTAGTAGTAGTAGCAATAATAGAAGTAGTAGTAGGTATTGTTGTTGTTGTTGTTTTACTGACTGGGCCCTCTTTTAGTGGTGTTTACAGACTGATTCAATAGAACAATCTTTTGTAAAACGGTTTACCTTCCATAATTTCTATCAAACGTGAAAACGTCAAATGAACAATAAAAACCCCAATAAAATGCAAAGTCATATAAAAGTGCTTACTTACATACTTATCCTCTTCGAGCCATGGTCGGCTCGTAAGGCTTGCCAACATCTTCCTTCAATTCTTTTTTATCTCTTGCTACTGTTTTAGCCTCACTCCATGTTTGCCACCCCAATCAATTTCTTTCTGCCTCCGCACTTCTTCGCCATGTTGTTTTCTGCCAACCTCCTTTCCTTTTTCCCTCTGGAACCTACATCAGTGCTACTTTAGAGTTATCATCTGGTGGCTTCCTCAGAGTATGCCGTATCCATCTCCATCTTCTGTACCAGATGATCTCTCTCACTGGATATGCTTTAGTCCTGCGGTAGATCTCATCATTACTGATTTTCATGGGCCAGAAGATGTGAAGTATCCTCTTTAAGCATTTTCTCTGAAATATTTCAAATCTGGTGGAATTACTTTCATTTTACTTCCACATTACTGCTCTTTATAGTAATACTGACGTCACGTTGCTGTTGAATATTCTGACTTTGGTCTTTTTGATGTGCTTTGTAGACTTTTACAGGGGGTTAAGCATGACAAGGGCATTTCTTGCTGAGCTTAGTCTGTGTTTGATACCTTCTGTTGCTCCTTCGGCCTTGTTGATGATAGCCCCCAAGTATGTAAACTGTCAACACCTTCGACATTCTTTCTCTGGATCTCAATTGGATTTGTTTTCTCTCGGAGGTATAAAAGTGTCAACGGGAATAATACAATTAATTTTTAGCTGCACTACATACGATGATACAAATCATGACATAAACTATGTAAACTCCTCAATATCATAGAATCTAACCCGACATAAATCATTAAATTTATTAATAACAGTGTCATTGTGTACAGAAGAATAAGATAAACAGTTTATCAGACGCACAATTAGTTTACATACACCTCTCTCCTTCTACGGGATCCTTACAGCCAATAAAAACAATTGTAAATCACATTGCTAATGTCCTGATATTATTTTCGCCATTTCTGTGTTTTGTAATTGTCATCACTTTATGAAGATAAAGCTGCTCATGGCACACAGCTCCTGTTGATACAAACCACTAAAACTCCATAAGCAGAGGGCAGTATTTAAATGGCAGTAAAACTAAAAAAAATACGATGAATAGCCAGAACTGAAATAAAGCGACCTCTCAGAACCCTATCTCAAATATAACAACGTCTTGCAAAATTCTTACAAAAGAATAACACCCTGCAAATGTGTTCAACTCAATCGTTTGTCCCGGGCGAACCCTATCAGATACAACCAAGAACCGGATGTCGCCACTGGAATGACCCATCCTGCATGCACTCTGTGATTCTTACGAAAAAAACAGTACGGTTTGATAAAGGGATACTTGCTGAGTCTGTCGAAAATCACAGTAGTCATGATAATATTATTAGAGTAATAGTAATAGTAATAGTAGTAGTGGTAGTAGTAGTAGTAGTAGTAGTAGTAGTAGTAGTAGTAGTAGTAGGAAAGTAGTAGTGTTTGTGGTGTTGGTGGTAGTAGGAGTAGGAGTAATAGCAGTAGATGTGTTAATAGTAGTAGTGGTAGTAGAAGTAGTAATAATAGGTGCAGTTTCAGTACCAGTGGAGGTAATAGAAGCAATAGTGGTATTAGTAGTAGTGGTAATAGTGGTAGTAGAAGTGGTGGTGGTTGTGATGGTAGTAGTATAAGCAAAATATTAATAGCACTACTTTTTCTAGCAATGGAAAAGCTAGAGGTGACTGTTGTAGTTGAAGTAATAGTAGGAATAGTAGTAATTACTATAATAGCTGTAACGAATGAAGTTAGAGCAAAAAGTAGTAAAGTAGTAAAACTTTTTCTTTCTTTGATGAAAAAACACATTGAGTAATCGACATAATAATATCAGTACAAAGAAGAAAAAAGCAACTGTATTACTGCTTGGGTTGAAAACTAGTAAAACAAATGAGAAAAAAGTTTGATTTGACATGGAGAATATTTCAAACCTATGTTTTGCTGTTGAAATCTAAAGCTGAATATAATTTTCAATTATTATAATGACGGAAATATTTGAGCTTTTTTCTCTGTATGCAGATCATTTTATATCATCTCTACCGACTCCTAGGTCAAAGCATCTTTTCTTTCAATTTCGTTTTAGTTCTACTGGAAAGCAGTTTTAAAAATTTTAACTTCTTACTTTGAACTGCCTGACTTTAAAACTCACTAAAACGGGGTTTTTTCTCGTTCTTTTAAATCTTTTAAATCTCTAATAAACTTTTTTTTTCATATTACAGTCTTCTGTGACATAGATTCTTTTTTTATTCGAACCAATGCCTATGGTTTTCATTGCCCCCCAAACAAGCGCCAATAGCTCAGATGGTAGAGCAGGGTGCTTTGGTTTCAAAAGGGTACTAGTTCAAATCCATCTCAGAACACGGACATTTTTGACTTTTCTGCAATTCCAAATCTTCCTCATCTATATCATATTCTTCTTCTTTTTTTACTTTCCATTACACCAAGTTGCCTTTTCCCATTACTTGGTTGTAGCCCTAAAAACGAGAGGTGGGTAGGTTGGTTGAAAGGGCATACTTACTCCTTGTTTATGTAAATCTAGAATCAAAATCATTGTTCAATCGTTGAGTTGTTTAACGCTTGATACTACTAACAAATCCTAGTTTATATAGTTTTAGGATAATATTTTTTTTATTCTTACATTATTGCAAATTATTCAATTCTGAGCATTTTATTTTTTCCATTAAAAATAGATAAAAAGCGGGTAATAGTATGTTAGACTGAAAAATAATATGCTTACATTAACTTTATTATCCTGTATGAAAAATTAAAACGTGGTGGTACTCTAGTACTTTAAAAATATTGCAGCCTTTTTTTTTATAAACAATTAATCGAACTATTTAATGATCCCTTGATTCATTAGGAGTTTGTAAGAAATCTTGCTTGCTATCTTACAAATGGAGCATTTAAAGAATAGTTAACCATCAAGCGATATTTTCATTTTTTATCTGTAGATAGTTTTATTCATGTGTTATTTCCGATAAGCCTCTCAGCCAATAGCGCATTTAATACACATGCTATAGTTTTTAACGTTTAATCAGAATGAGAAAATTCAAAAAAGAAGGCTATATGGTAAATACTAATTTGTTGCTTGTTATCCCTTTTCCTAGATGGAAATTGCAGCGTGCATTTTATACTGTTGAAAGTGCTGGCAAGCTTGGTTGCAGAGGACTTTCATGTGACGATTGCCTTCCCAGTGCTCCATATGTTTCTTCACAGACACAACAATTAGACTGCAATCAAAGATCTTTGTATATGAGTGATCTTAAACACATTAATCCTCAATATATCTGCAATGTTTTAGTTGATAACTGGCTTTACTCATCAGACATTGGAGGGAACCAATATGCTCTTTTGACAATATCACCAACTGTTATTGAACGCATTGATAATAAAGATAACAGTGATTTCGAGAATCTATTATCACCACGCGATATAAAATTATCTGACGCCATGGCTACTTCTGCAGCCGTCGTATCTTATCACATGGGTGAATATGCTGATGAAACATGGGTTAGCCTTCAAGTTATGTTAGGTATGACAATGGGGAAGACTTGGGTCACGGATAAATCTTTAGTTTCTACTGGAATGGTTACCAAGGTAATATTCTCTATCTTTATTTTTCTTCTGTCACCCTAAGCAAGGCTGGAAGCTACTTTAGTGCGGAAAGTTCTTACTCGATTTTTTTCTTTTTACATTTAAAAATATTTTTATTCATTGGTTTTTCCTCTCCCAATTCTATTTCAACGAAAATGTACACAAGGGCAGCATCAGTTCTACGTGGAGGGGGTACTCAATTTTTGTCAAAGTTATACCCTGATAGTGGGGGGTTGCAGAGTGAATGAAGAGGGTTTCCAAAAGAAAAAACTCTTCTTTTGGGAGGGAACCGACGGGTTTCAGAAAGCCCTAGAACACCCATAACCTGCCCCGTACACACACGCACTATGCTACTTACAAAGTGGAAACAAGTTAGGCGCAGCACTTCCAGAGGCGTGCCTGAAGCTCGAACCGGAAACCTCCTGAATACTAAGTTATTGGTTTAACCATCCGTCATTACTGATTACTTTACAAATAATATAGAAATTCATTACTTAATTAAAAAGGGACACATTTTTTATAACGGTGTGCCTCAATTTATATCCTGCAGTGATGCGTACGGCTTTGTAAACATCATTGTTACATTTTGGATTCTCTAACAAATAAATAAGAATTAAAATAAACAAAAACATTATTATATACAGTAGATATCAAACAGTGTGCCTCCAGTTAATTCGTGATCTGTGAAACGCCAGTTGTACTTGATTAATTTTGTATTCTTTGCAAAACAAATAGAAATTTCGATGATAAAATTTCTTAACTTATGGACTAAGTATAAGCCATCGATGTAAGAGCTTTATCATGTGAAGCTTATTGAGCTTTTACTGAGGTAATTTTCGAGAGATAATTCTCCCACAGTCGGGCTGTTAAAGGTGACTAGATATGACTTTTTAATATTCTACTGTGTGTACCTATTTAGATATCAATGTTGTGTTTTTGGTATTTGTTTGTGAAATTTTAGAAAAGTTGATGCTGCAATTAGTGGGATTTTTTCAACTACTTTCTTGCTAATTACAAAATATTTTAAATTTATGTTTGGTCTTAAAAAAAAAGTTTCTTACTAGTATCAACTATATTTAGCTAAGGAACAACAAAAAATTTCCTTAAATTTTTTGCATATCTTTTATTTTTTGAAATATTGAATTCACTAGCAGATTAAGTGTAAAATTCCAGGAAAGTAATAAGGTGCTATTCTTTATAATATCTAATTAATACAGACCCTCTAATCTTCGTGCAGTTAAGGTTTTTTGAAAGTTTTTTGTGCTTAAGAATCATGCAAAGCATAAAGCCACTAGCTAGCAGTAATTACAATAAAGGGATAAGAGTTGACCTTTGACTTGAGAACATTCGAGTTGTATAACGGAGGAAAGCACTCCGAAACAATGACGTTCCACAATCTAGTTGTCCGAAAACAAAACTACTTTCATAGAAAAATTTGTTACAATAAAGAGCAACAACTGCATAAGGATAAAGACATGGAAAGAATCGAGTCACACGAGATGCAGCAAACTGAGCTTATATCAGAGAGGAAAGCTTACTAGATCACTTTCCATAGACTGAGACAAGCCATGTTTCGTGTATGAGACAGAGCAGCAGAGAGAATTTGATCTATCACGTTACATGCACGCTTCTTAGCTCGACTGAGAATATCAAATGAGATGAGAGAGCACCTGTTCAGATGTTGCAACAGTAATCCATGCAAGAATGGACGTTAACTTTATAGAGATACAAAATGGCATCAAGAGTAAGGTATTCTCTACAGCAATACAAAGAGCCTAAATTCTGAGAAACAGACCATACCAATTGGTTGAACATTACAACCCAAGAAAGATTAGGAGAAAAAAAAACCAAACAGGTTCATTAAAAAATATTCCTTAAGAGGAGAATCAGCCTAACCAGGATTAACATCAAAATGACACAAATATTGGATAGAGTCAAGGACTCAGCTTTTTATTGAACAACATTACTTGTGTTTTTGCCACGTGGAAAGAAACAAACCGCTTTCTTTCTCATTTTCTAACAGCTTCGAGTTCTGCCTTCAGATCTTCTACAAGTTAGATTTGTTTCTTCCTATTGCGTTGTGTCAAATGCCGGAGGTATTGTCATCGGTATAGACGTTAATAAACTAAAGCAAATTACCAGAAAGATCACTGATGTGAAGAAGAAAGAAAGAGGGTTGGGCCAAGAATATAACTTTAAGGAAAGCCAAGATTAAATAAAAATAGTAAAATGCCAAACCAGAGTGTCATAAATTCTCAGAGATAAAGCACATTCTTCTGGTCTTCCGCGATCACAGTCAATAGGCCACCAGTGGAACAAGATCCTTTAAATCTGTACTGAGCATCAACAAAGAGATTTAGGTTCTCCCAGATTTCCACCAGTGTATTGCTCATAAGTTGCTTAAAGGCCTTATTGAAAGAAGACTTACAGGTCAATATTTGCAGGGAATTAATAGATCACCTGCATTTTTGAGGACAGGGACAACATTAGAAATTGTTCACGAAGACAAAACACAAGAGCAATTGGCAAAGATCAAAAGGTTAACAAGAATCTAATCTATGAATAAGCTTTTTAACCTACCTTGGATTTATGATGACAGAGTCCTACTTCTAATCAGTGACAACAAGCAAAAGAGCACCAGTGTCACCTATGGAAGAACTGGCAGAAAACAGTCAGGCAACGAGTTCACTCTTTCCCTGGAGGACATAGAGGACCCTGACATAGTCACATGTGGAGAAGTAACTGGTTTGACATAATTTAAAACACTTTTGCAGATCTTCCAGTTGCCTACACGTCCAAGTCGCGTGAAAGTAATAGATTCACACACACTCGCTTGGGATAGCATCAGAAACCATCAGTTTACAAGCTTTATTATTGGATGAAAATGTTTTAATATCAATCTGAACTTTATGAATATGAACTGGCAAGAACTTAACAACGCATGTCAGGATCGCGAAAAGTGGCGAAAACTGGTCAGAGAGGTCACTAAAGGTCGATAACGATCTACAGACTACGACGACGACGAACTTGTCCATGAAATCAGTTGCAGCATCTAAAGCCCATTTTCTTAAGAATTAATCCAAAGGAATATCATAAAGATATTGAAGAAGTGAATCCCAGTCAGTCTGACCCAACTTTGAAATATTACGATGATGTGGCTTATCAACAAGCCACGTCATCGTTGCCTTAACCTCGACAACATGAAAAAAAAGATTCAAAAGGAGGTTAACATGAAACTGTACTATACTCACGAACAGAAGGGAAAAAGAAATCCAGAAGACAAGGTTCTTTTGAGTAAGAATCAACAAATTTTGGGAGGGAAATCAAAAAGATTTGTTAGATCATGAGCAACAGCGAAGGTGCAAGTACCTTCTCCAGGTCTACCGGTCTTTATAGAATGACTCTACTAGGACATCTGATGAGCACCGTAGTCCCCAAAACAAAGACTTTAGCAGTGCGATGCCTGTTCCGAGGTATTAGTGGATCTGATACTGTCTCAATAAATAAACAAGAGTCAGAAGATCAGAGATCAATACAACAAATAAGTAACAAGTAGCCTAAAAAAGAGACAATCTAAAGCACCTGACAGAAGAAAATTTGAATGAAGACCTCTCACATTACTGAAAGCTAAGAAAATAATATTTCTTAAAGATAGGTATTTTTCTGTTTGAGTAGAGACAGTGCTACCACATCATGAGTCTAAACGCCCGGATATGGAATCAGTCTTGGTTGTAGAAATTCCCTATATCCACTAACCATTGAACCTCTGTTGTGTATCAGGGGCCATTCATTTGCTTAANAGCATCTAAAGCCCATTTTCTTAAGAATTAATCCAAAGGAATATCATAAAGATATTGAAGAAGTGAATCCCAGTCAGTCTGACCCAACTTTGAAATATTACGATGATGTGGCTTATCAACAAGCCACGTCATCGTTGCCTTAACCTCGACAACATGAAAAAAAAGATTCAAAAGGAGGTTAACATGAAACTGTACTATACTCACGAACAGAAGGGAAAAAGAAATCCAGAAGACAAGGTTCTTTTGAGTAAGAATCAACAAATTTTGGGGGGGAAATCAAAAAGATTTGTTAGATCATGAGCAACAGCGAAGGTGCAAGTACCTTCTCCAGGTCTACCGGTCTTTATAGAATGACTCTACTAGGACATCTGATGAGCACCGTAGTCCCCAAAACAAAGACTTTAGCAGTGCGATGCCTGTTCCGAGGTATTAGTGGATCTGATACTGTCTCAATAAATAAACAAGAGTCAGAAGATCAGAGATCAATACAACAAATAAGTAACAAGTAGCCTAAAAAAGAGACAATCTAAAGCACCTGACAGAAGAAAATTTGAATGAAGACCTCTCACATTACTGAAAGCTAAGAAAATAATATTTCTTAAAGATAGGTATTTTTCTGTTTGAGTAGAGACAGTGCTACCACATCATGAGTCTAAACGCCCGGATATGGAATCAGTCTTGGTTGTAGAAATTCCCTATATCCACTAACCATTGAACCTCTGTTGTGTATCAGGGGCCATTCATTTGCTTAAAATTGTTATTAAAAGTTGAAAATAGAATTAGATTTTGCAAACAATTAGCATAGTGACAAACTGAGCCATTTGGTCCTGGGGATGGTATTAAAGGGAGGAACAGCAGAAATTGTCTGTCACACACCGCTCTCATAAAAGAGGGGTGCTGACGAAGTGACACTTCCACCGGTGTTTTCATCGCTTTTGTTAAATACAGTTTACTACGTGTCGTGTTCTGGCATTAATTTTCTGACGATTTTTGTCTTTTTCAAGTGGATACCGTTTCTCATACAGTGTGGTATAGGAATACCACTTATTATACTGCCTCTCTGTAACATAGTTGCTGTATTTCCAGAAGAGCTCGCAACTGTGATCATGGTCTTCTTAATTGCTCTTCTTGTCTCATTTGGGATCATTGCATTGTTGCCAACCGGAGGAGATAACAAAAATTCTGCTGAAAGGCTTGTCAGGTAGGTGTGACAACCTAGACTCTATTTACAATTTACCTGATGGTATATCTATGTTTTCTTCTATTCTTATTATATTCTATTTTTATATTTCTATAATATTCCAGTTTTCATGCTGTTTTACTCAAATAAAAAATGTGTTGTAACTAACGGTATTTAAATAGGTGACTATGGTAACAGGAAGATTACTTGGCAAAAATGAATATTATGAATATAATAAGACTTATCCATTTCAGTGCCAACTCTTTTCAACAAATAGATAAGCTTGAATAGCATCATACAATTGACACAATTTTTTAGAGCTTATCTTTGTAAGAGTTATTTTTATTTTTGAATAGAAATATAGCTATAGGACGATTATTAAGATGAACAAAATAAGCTGAAAATAAATAGATTTTATAGTGATACGTTTAATTAAGAAGGATTTTACTATAATTAAACTCTTGGTCCTCTTTTGTGCCATGATCAACTGGACTATTATTGAAAATTGGTTTTGGTGTATAAAACAGAACTTTGAATTACTTTACTCAAATTCCTCCTTTATTAAGTAAGGCATTCAAGTGTATTGACTAGCTTGGTAAGCTTTTATATTGCTTGTGTTTAGTTCCTTTCCCTGTCATTAGATTTAAATGTTCTTCATAGTTTATGAAAAAATAAGCAACAATATATTTTTATTGCCTTAGCCACTAATAATTTGTGTGAAAAATAATAGAATATAGATAAAAAGGATTTGGAATGGATTTGGAATAACAAAAGTTAAATATACTATTGAACTGATCTACTAAAATATGAGCTAGAGAAGTTTATTGAACCACCCAGCAAACTGCACGACAACCGTCCAACAGAGACAGAAACAGTCAGAGAAGTTTGTGCTTTCGTTCGTGGTTTCCTAAGGCTTGATTCCTAATCCTCAGTTGTCCTTCTTTATCATTTATAGCCACCTAACAGATCCTGAAAAATCTGGTACCAATATACCTGCGAAATAGACACTTCATTAGCGTGGATGACAGTTTTTGTGAAAAATAACTTGTTGTGAGCCTTGGTAAAATAAAAACTGAAGGTATCCTCTTTGCAACTAATGAAAAAGTTCAAAATGTATCAACAACTTTCAGGCCAATGAAAATGAAAAGCAGATAACGAAAAAAAAGCTTGAAGTATATCCGACTCCTCACTGACAATACCCTGAGAATGAACAACATTTTTTGAAAAGTGCTGCAAAAGGCGTCCACTCGACAGGGTCATCTTGCAAAACTACGTGGAAAACTATTTTTAGACATCAACCATACCAAATAAGATGATCTTGATAAAATTATACAAGAATTATACCATAAAATGCTGGAAATGTTCGGACGACTTACAAATCCTAGCTTCGACTCTAAAGTTTTGGTCAATTCAGAATGCTTCACAATTTTTCACTGTTATTGAGTAGCTGGTACAAAAAGCTTAAAAACTAAAATATTTAAAAGGATTACTTTCTATCTTTTGAAACAAAACATTTATACCACCCATCTCATTTTTATCAATTTCTTCTTAGAAATATAGAGTTCTAGAATAATGCCTTGACAGAAAGATGACCCAATTTGTTTTCAATTATTTACTTGTAAGACAATTTGTAATGAGGACTTAGTTATCAGTAAGTAATTTAATCTTACTTTTGCAATTTCAGAACTTAACTACCCTTGTAATTTCATATTCAGACCAACACGTTGTTGGGTCATAGAGTTATTTCTTCATTTACAATGAAGAAGGTTAGTTTTCAAATTAAGTGTAGAGTTTTTACACTTTACTATAATCCTGGGATTAAAAAAAACTTTAAAATGGTGAGCATGAGGTATTAGAGTTGACCAAAAAGGAACTTTTGACTACATCGTAGCAACAAAGACATTAATATCATTAAAAACATATAATTAATTCTTCAACTTTCGATTTTCTTCCTAATTTAGTTGCCATTCTGAACCAAAGGTAGAAAAGACAATTTATGAGCATTCCATAAAAGGGTACTTTTATTTTTCCCCTAATTTTTGAAAACACATCTTGTTCCAGAAGCATTTTTATCTTTATAATCAAATAGGTAATTTTCTCATGGTATTCCCTTCCATAAAACCAATGAATTTGTCTTTGTAAAGGTGTATTATCATTTAATTTTCAAACCTCTTAGGCAAATAATAGGTCGGTTCTGACTTAAAGTGGTAAATCATGGATGATAAACAAAACTATGAAGGAAAAGTCGAAGGTGTAGAGATGTGGTTCTACAGAAGGATCTTCAGGGTGTCCTGGAAAGAAAAGGTGACCAGTGAAGAGGTATTGCCTATATCGAAGACGTAGAGACTGCTTATTGATATCATCAGAGAGAGAGAGAGAGAGAGAGAGAGAGAGAGAGGATGGGGACGAAAAATAAAGGTAGCCGGAGACAGAAACAGAAAAAAGGAGTTTTTGATGGAGTACGGGAAAGCAATGCAAGTGAGAGTGAAGAGTCACCTTCCACCTCCCTCCACGTGCTCAGAGAAAATGAAAGATTGGAAAGACACATCATAGAGACTGAGCTAGTTGAGAAGAGAGCAAGACAGGGAAGAGGAGGAAGATCTCAGATTAAGAGAAGGAGACAATGGAATTCTGCGCCGTCTTTTACTTTGTTGTTAAATTGCAGCGCTTACCGTGGTTGTACAGTCCAATTCTGAATCGGCAGGCTTTGCTACAGTTGCTGCAGGTAAAAATAGTGGTTCTCTCAGTACCGATGCTGCCTTCTGCCGTCGGTCCTTTCTCCCTCTTCCCACTGCATTTCTCTCCTCTCCTCGCTCCTGTGGATGCCGTCTTTCACCACTGCTCTTTAGCGGCTTTGGTCTGCTGTCACTGCTCTCTATGCTGCTACGTTGATCTCACCTGTCGTCGTGTCGCCTTTACAAACGCCTTTGAAGCTTAAAACAGGTCTTCCGGCAGATCTGGAGCCAGCGGCCAACTCTCTGTACATGGTAAACGCCCATCGTCTATTCGCCTGACATGGCCAAGCCAACGCACACGCCACTGAAGAGCAACACAAACGTGCTTTGGATGCCTGCCCGGAGAAGACAGTCTTGTTTGTGACATGTTCTTGCCATGTAATGACCAGGGTCCTGCTAAGTTATTCAGGTGGAAGTCGTTGAGTCTACGCTCTTGCAGGGAGTAGAGGACCCGTGTTTCACTGCTGTATAGCAACAGTCTGAGCGCGTGTAGTTCTGTTCTCTGAGCCTGCTACTGGATGCAAGTATGGTTTGCTGCAATGTGGCAATATCGATGTTGAGCATTATCAGCTCACCGTCGAAATGACTGTTTTTCTGGAGTTATCAACCTGTTGTAGGTNGCAACACAAACGTGCTTTGGATGCCGGCCCGGAGAAGACAGTCTTGTTTGTGACATGTTCTTGCCATGTAATGACCAGGGTCCTGCTAAGTTATTCAGGTGGAAGTCGTTGAGTCTACGCTCTTGCAGGGAGTAGAGGACCCGTGTTTCACTGCTGTATAGCAACAGTCTGAGCGCGTGTAGTTCTGTTCTCTGAGCCTGCTACTGGATGCAAGTATGGTTTGCTGCAATGTGGCAATATCGATGTTGAGCATTATCAGCTCACCGTCGAAATGACTGTTTTTCTGGAGTTATCAACCTGTTGTAGGTCGTCAGAGAGTCCACGACACATTGTCCCGACGTTCCAGCTTGCTAGTGACAAGATAGGTACTTTCCTTTTCTTTCTTTCTTTTCGTAGTTTACAGTCTGCTTGTTGGTTTTGCCTTAGCTTCAAGCACCCATTGAAGCAGGCTGACTGTGGCAAGTAAGCATTTTACTGGCTGGAAGCTACCCATCTTAAGGCAGGTGTTAGCCGACCAGTAGAAAGGATGCTCCCTACCATCGTCGGAGACAACCCGTAGCGCCTACCTACTCCAGTTGGGCCTGGCTTCTATTTCACAACTGCTGCCTTCCATGTACTATATTTCATTTATTAATAAACAACCGTGATAATTTTTCTAGCGTCGGCCATTGTAGCACAGTAATTGTTAATAATCTAATTAGAGTAAAAGCTATCCCATTCTTACTCCTAATTTTGTTTCACGTATTTGTTTCAAAACCTCATTATTTTAATTGGTTACCCAACGCTATTGTATGAGTTGATTTTAACAATTAACTGTTGACCGTTATTGGTTAACTGTTGACTTTTATAACCAAATGTAACTGAAAGTAAATTTTTATTGTTTTTCTTATTGCTTTAGTTTCACGTTTCATGGTTTATTAATTACTTAATATTAATTTTGTTTTCTCTTACCTTTTGAATTTTTCATTCATTTTTCTTGCCTAAAGGTGGTGTATCGTTAACATAGTACAAGTACGCTTTGTTCGAGAGATGCTTCAAGTAAATAACATTGGTGTGATCCCTCCTCCAGTGCTACATCTGAGTGATGGCGGACATGTCGAAAACCTGGGTGTACTGTCATTATTTAAGAGAAAATTGAGACTTATCATTATAGCTGATGGAGGATACTGTGAAAATGAAAATCACATCGAAAGAGATTTACTTCACTCTCTACACATAGCAAGATCAAAATTACGTTGTTCGTTCAGTGGTGCTTCAGGGCGAGATATTCTTGAGGATTTAAGAGACCATTTTGTTGAAGTTCGTTATGGTAGGAGACCAAGATTCTACAAATTTAGGGTTACTTATTATGAAAACGTAGAAAATAATATTCAGCCAAAGGTTGTCGGTGAAGGATATGTATTGCTTTTACACCCAAGGCATCCTGATTCAGGAATAAAATCAAAAGAAACTGGATGGACTAGTTATAACTTGAAAACAAATATAGAACTAAAAACAAAACGGTGGGGGCAAGGGCCACATTTAACTTCCAAAGAGGCAGATGCTCTAACATGTGCTTTATGTGAATGTTGCCATAGTTACTGCTTACGTCATCTTTCCAATCCGCTTTGTGGTAGATTTCCCTACCATATTACAGCAAATCAATTTTTCACTCCAAAGCAATTCAGTGCTTATCACAGAGAAGGTTATCGAGCAGCAATGGAATCGGGTATTGAACAAACTATGTTAAAAGTTATCTCTACCCAACCATCGTATATACAAATGCCAGAAGAGTAAAATTTATGATATTATTCCTCATAATTTGATCTAAAGTAAAAGTTGAAGGGGTTCTTTCTGTAAGTTAAAATATTGCAAGGGTTCAAATCCTTTTTGGTGATTGTAGTTTGTTTTTTGTCACTGCTTCACAGTCTCCTTCATTTAGAACCCACTGTTCTAGCTCTTTATCTTGTCCACCTTCCTTTTTGTCAAATGTGGTCATAAGTCTATTGGCTCTTGTCGGACAAAGTTTAAAAACGTGAGTAGAGAAAATCCAATAAGTTAACGCCTAATTAAAGGCAAAAGATACCATTTTGAAGTTGTATCAAGGGAATGTGCGAGGACCCGATAACTAAGGTTATGCAACTAAGTCAAGTTGAGTCAAGTCAAAGGCCCGTTCCTGTTGTTCTGGATGGTCATCTGGTATTTATTTTCGTTAATTCATTCTGTGTTTTATAATCCCCCATCTTCATCATGTTTTAACAAGTTCTTGTATTGTCGACGACGCTGCTGTTACGTCTACATCATGCCATTTTAACTAAGCAGCCTACAGTTTTCACAAAAAAAGTTGATGTTATAATTGCAGTTAATGTACAGCCTTGAAATTCTAGTTAACGACAAATCTATACCTTTTGCAGTTGAAATGAGTGATTTGTATTGACTGTTTTACTTTGCCAATAAGCTTATTGATATTTCAGAAGTATTTTGTTACAAATAGTTACATGGTTTATCCTATTACTTATACGGTGAATTTAAGTTTTTATACAAATATATTTGTTGGTATGACGTATATATACATATATTGCGAGTCTGTATTTTGTGTCTTCATCTGTAGAGATCAGACTTCGAGATTCTGCCTATTAGTTTGTTGTCTGTAAAACTCAAGAGAAAGAATAGTTGTCTTATGTTTTGCTCATTTTTCTTCTTGTTGTTGTTCCTCCGGGAAAGCTAAGTACTGTTGCGTAATAATTGAAACTGTTTCAATTCTCAATTACTTTTCCTCCATATTTTCACAATTCAACGCATTTTACGCAAATATGAAAATTCTTGACTTCATGGACTTATTGGAACCCATAGATATAGGAGCTTTATCATGGCACGAGTGGGAAAACTACAAGTGAGCTCAGTAAAAGCTTACGACTCGTGACATAAAAAATATTCCTTATCCATTTCACATATTTTCTCAAAACGAATCAGCCACTAAATAAACAGAGTGGCTCTAATGTAGTTACAGGTATTGTATAGTGTGAAATTTCTTGAGCTGGTGTTTCCTAATAGAGGTAGGGTTACCCTAAAGATGCTAGAGAGATTAGAGGAGATAGGTTTGCACTCTGAAACACGTTGCTTTACAGGCAGTCATACTCCAGCTAGGTCCATCTGTTTTAAGATATGATAGTAAGATGAAGTATGTTAAAGCTACATATGAAATGAATGTTACATATTCATCTGTATTATAATCTAAAATTGCATTTCTATTCTGCTCTTTTAAGGTAACATATTATATTATCTTTAAGGCACACACATACGCACACACATATAATATATATATATATGTATGTATAATCATTTGTTGAATATGTGGGTAAAACATGTGTGGGTTTTGTGGTGCTAGAAACAAAGGTTAGGAAAACACTGTCAATATAATATAATATAATATAAACACAGATGATCTGGGATTGTATAGAAGGGAAAAATCTGTTTATGGAACTGGAGTAAAACCAGCCCCCTGTGGGTATACAAGCTCTACCATCTGAGATATTGACGCTCCTTTTAAACCAGATCACTGTTCTCAAAAATCTACTTTTAAGATATGCTTACATATTGGAGGCTGCAAAATTTTACCACTTATTTCTGAGATGATCTGTAAATGTTTGAAATCTAAGTAACTTACGACGAACCCATTACCAATCAGAACTTTGCAAAACACTAACTTGTAGGTCACTTTATAGCCATATATTCTGACATAGCTGGCAAATTTTCAGACCCTATTGTTTTGGCGGGATTTTGTTAATAAACCACAGATAACTTGTGAAAATTACAGATAACAAATAAAAGAGATGCCTAACAATCGCTTTAGGTTTTTGTAATCAACTTAAGACGAAATTTCATAAACTTTCAGTAACAATAAATATATGTTCCCTATTGTTAAAATTTATTTAAGCCAGAAAAATTAAGTATATGTTTATAAATAAATATATACATGTTTATATAATTACTGTATTCCTTTGATTTTGCAATAGATTACCTCTAAAATTAGTTTTCTTCGTAATTTACTTTCAATAAAAACTGGCTCTTCTGTGAAAATTATCTTTCCGCTCCAAACTCGAATAAGTATTTCCACTTTTATAAGGATAAAATGTTTTTGGCCGAAGAACCCAAAAGAGCTTGTCTGAACCATAATCTTTTGAATGCTTTTTATTTTTTTAATGATGAAGAGTCATACGAGACATAGAGCTACTAAATGTATTGAACTGGAATAAGAAAATCAAAAGAAAAGCGGAAAAAAGTATCTTTGGTTACATAAAAATTATAAGTAGAAATTGATGTTCAAAATCAGAACTAAGACCCAGACCACCACGACGTAGAAGCTATTGGTGATTGGGGTGGCATTAAAAGTAGCGACATCAGACACTTTCTACTGCACATTACACAGAAACAAAGAATAATGTTTCATTGAGCGCTTCACATCAAATAAAGGGTCCACTTTTGAAGCTCCATTTCCAAATGAGGACCAAGTTTTAAACAATTTGAAAAAGCTAAAGATAATCAAAGGAAACAATAAATTAAAATTTTGAAAACCTCATTCCTTCCTCTTTCCCCTCCACTTGTTTTTCTCATGTGCTTGTGTCTTTTGTTGGCGTAATTTCGTTTTCTCTTCTCTGTTGGTCAAATCGATCAATGATTAATTGATGGATGGAGCTGCACGATTTGTTGATACATCTGATGGCTCCCCCTGGTGCTACTGCTTCCCAGGGCGAACTTATAAGAAGGTTCCAGTATTATTGGGATGAAATACAAAATCAGCAACAAAGAAGAACAGAAAAGAGCAATTAAGACATCAAGGAAAGAAGGGCTTTGTAAAAGACAACACACCTTAAATATGTAGCACATATGTAGAACAAATACAGAAAGGATATTAGTTTTGCAGCTCATTACAAACCAGTGAAAGCTCCATCGTGTGATATTGACATTGACAAACGATAATTGAGAGGTTATCGATTTTGAAATTTTTACTCGCTACCATGAAGTGAGGGTTATTTTTTTTTGTTCAGTAGAAGCGTCTTCTACATCTATGATATATTTATTGAAAATTATTCAATAGCTACTTTTAAAATGTAGTAATTACGTACACATATATTCAATTTTTATATTGCTTCTTTATTGTTGAAGTATGGCGCTGTATGCTCATGGGTAAGGGTATACAAAGTTTCAGGTTACTTTGGTAAACATGAGTGTTAAAGTAAATGGTGGAATGGAATCGGAGAAAGTTATTGGGCATGTACCCAGTTACTATTTGTGACTCTTGAGCTTTGACAACAAACTAGTTGACTGACGTTCTACAGCTTTATGCTTAGAGAATCCACATCGTTGAGTTTGCGAAAGGCGTAGGATGCTCAATTAAAACAGGCATGATGGAGGCATACCATCTGAACCGTCGACATTTTTTTCTGCTTTGACGTCATTTTCCCTCAGTGACTGGGGTGTAGATGGTGCCGGGATTTATTGAAGTTATTTCTAATTCCAAACAAATGTGGATTTATAAATTGCTCGGATTTATATGAGTTCCAGGCAAAGCTTCAATATCATGAACTAAATACTTGTTGCTTTTATTTGCAATGATGGCTATTTAGATTATTTTTCTTATAAAAAACTGTTTACCACAATACGAAAGTCACATGAATATTTTTTTTGGTTTTAACATTTCCCCCCAGTGACTGGAGCTCAGGTCGTGCTCTTCATAGGGACTTAGATTTTGAGGTGAGGAATTCTTTTGCTGGGATGCACTTCCTGACACCAACCAATCGCTTTTCTTTGGTGAAATTCCAAAGTCGCCCGCTCGCGGAATCGAACCCGGAACCTCTTGGTTACGGTGCAGTTGCACAAAGCATTAAGCCACGGCTCATCGACAATACAAGAACGTTTTAAAATATAATGAGTATTGGGAATTATGAAACAGAACGGATTTACAAGAACAGGTAGCCTGATGACGATCCGGAAGTTACACTACGTAAGGTATATTACGATTTATCCAAGTTCATTTCTTTTATCTTTTTTCTGTAGCCGTACTTGAATTTTAAAATATTCATGGGAATTCATATCAATAAATGTGTTTCCTTCTGTAAATATGTTTTTTGTATAGTATTTTGTTAATCTTTATTTTGATTCATTACTAAAGATATAATAGGAACACTTTTATAATTTGATTTCCGTTGCAATTCTGTATATTTTATAGTCTCCTTGTCGCATTTTATCCTATTTGAAAAAAATGAATACTATATAAAGATTCTTTTAGCAATTGAAATGTTGCATTAAATAAACCTCCTGCTTCTACGTAAAACAGAGAAAATCTTCCCGTATTTTTCATCTCTTGAAAGCATCACTAAAAATCTTTTTATACTTGATAATTGACTTCCTCATATATTCGATTAAAACCAAAAGCTGAAATAAGCCCAAAGAAAGTTTCCTTAAAAGCCCATACTCTCAAATAAGTGCAATACTGTTTCTTGTTCGAAAAACGGACCAACAGAGCGAAAAGGGGACCAACAGAAACAAAAAAAGGGGGTGGAATCAGGGACATTCATTTGATTAGATTATATTTACACATATATGGAAATAAGCTTATGACTTTTATGTACTTATAATAAAATAAATTTTTAAATTATTATTTTAAATTAAATTTTTTGAGTTCTTCAAAAAACACCTATAGGATTTTTTACTTTGACTTCAGCTAATTTGAAGCTGGAACAACAGCTCCATTTTCGAAATGTTTATGTTCTTTTACCATTGCTGAAATATTGGTTTCAGGGAAACAATGTAGAGAAGTATAGCTGAAGTTTTAGATACTTCTTCTGCAGGAACATGACTAAACAGTTGGTTGCTTGAGTCAGTATTATCCTTTTTTGGACTTGACTGCTTTGTGTTTCATTTTTCCATGACGTAGCCCATGACACGGATGATATTTTGTAACCCACGAGATTACTGATGTTCTAATTGCATTGCGTAGAACTATTTCATGGCTTACTCAAATAATGCTATTCTTCTACAACAGTAAAGTAAGGCCATTTCTAACTAGAATAGGTGGAAAAATAAGGACATATTTTAAGTTTTAAAATATATACTCTTTTTCATGAGACCTTTGTAATTTAAAGAAAGGTTCAATATTCTCAAAAGGATTTTCTCTTATAACTCATAACTAAAACGCATATTGAATTCATCTGTAGTTCAAAGAAAACAAAGCAAAAGAGAAATCATGATGAGTGGCTGACAGCATCTATCTTTCTGAGTGATTTAGAATCAAAAGATAAAGACAAAAATTTAGAAATTCAGTAACATTTGGGTACCTCTATTTGGAGAACTTACATTGGGTTGGCGTGACAACATCCGGGACGATCTGAAAGAGATTGGTGCGACTGAAGAGGACACGCAAGACAGGAGGGAATGGCAAATGCGAATCCGCACCGGCGACCCCATCTAAATGGGATTCAAGCCAGTGGAAGAGAGGAGAGACATTGGGTTTTAATACCAATTTATTCATTTCAATGTTTTCATGAATAGTATGTGTTTAAAAATGTGTATTTTTGAATTTGAAAACTTTCATCAATATTATCAACCATCTCAGTTAGGTATAGACGATTATGAATGCCCCTATGTAGTGAATTGTTATCAACAATAAAGAGGAGGTGCCATAACAGTTTAAAAAAGTCCTTCCCAACATCACTTTAATTACCATACATAAACTGCTTCTAGGTGAATCACTTAATCCAATCTTCCTTCAGCCTATTTTCTCTGGGTCAAACGTGCCCGATAAAAATTTGCTGGTGGCACACCGAATTAGATCATGACACGGAATACATTGATAAACAAAAATAAACTTCAAGCATTTCTTTGATTCAAGATGTAAAACAGAACTGTTTTATTTCATGTTTTTGAGACATTAAAAATTAGAACACAGCCCACACAAAGTAGAACATTATTCTTAAGAAATATATACATACTGTACTCTCCCTCTTGGGCAATTATATGTGGGTAGAGATATGATCTGGTCTTTTGCCTTTATCAGACTTACATAAAATTGTTTGTCTTTGTCTTTCGTATAAAAATATCAATAATAAAGGCAATAATATTTGTTAATTATCATGTTATATTTCAAACCGTTCGCAACAATTTCGCACTGTATTCTGTTAAGTCCAGGACAGGCGGATAAAATAAGCTTTTATTTATTCAATAAGACATACGAATAATAATAACAGTCTCAGGAAAATACAATCATAATCTTCTTTGAGATATGAAATTCAACGTAAACACATCATTGAAGCAAAGTAAACAGGTATTGTTATTATAAGGTTGTAAGTCTGTAAAAATTATCGATATTCCAATGCCAGGAAACAAGAGGATAGATAAAAAAAGAGAGAGAAAAAATTGAAAATTGCTAAGAGTTTACAAGAGAAATTCAAAGGGAATCGAGTCTTCGGAAATTACTTTTGATATTTGTTATCATAGGAGCTCTTGGTGGTATAACACACAATTCAAGAAATTTAGTAAACAGATTGAATAGCAGTAGAGATTCAATTTGCACAAAAAAACCAGAATACATTATTATTAAGGACAGCCAAAATATTGAGGAAAGAAAAAGAATGGCAAGAGAAACCTTTGATTATTGGTAATGATCAGCTTCTCCAATTTCGAAGTCGGTATACCACCTACCAGCTATGTTAAAAGTAGAGCTGTATAATAATTATAATAATAAAAATATTTTAAAACTTTATTTGCTTTTTCCTGCTTTACAAATAGGTGTTGCCATTAATTTAATTAATTCATACAAACCTATTTTCCCTACTAAAGCAGTGAACGAGGAAATAAAATCAGAAATATTTTCTGTGATGATTAAGAAGTGATGATTATCAAACAGATAGTGTCATATTTCGGTCATGTTATGTAAAGTAGACCTAAACGTCGTTGATATAGGACATCAAAGACTGGACGGAAACATCACTGCGTGATCTGTACGACAGCAGTGGAAGGTCGAAGACAATAGAGAGCAATGATACACGGGGCAGCTATGGCATCTGATCCTAAATAATTAAAGAAGAGAAAAGGCAAGGCATAAGAGTTGAAGAAATAGAGTAGTTCCACATACTAACGTTAAGTTACAAATTCCAAATCAAAGACTGCACACTAACTGCCATTACAAATATACCCGAATGCGCTTTCGGGAAATTCCAAACTCATTGAATGATGATGTCCCAAAGTTATGGCTAGCTCTAGTGGATTTAATAATAAATATTACCAAAAGAGTTGCTTATTTTTATGAAAAAAACACAAAGAAAATTAAAGATTTCGATAGAAATGATCCGAAGATTTACGAATCTGGGATCAAAATGATTTGATTTTAGTCTGACATTGTATGCGTTTATTACGTCCTTTTGCGTTTTAGTTTGTGAAAATATTACAAAAATAGAATAATAAAAAAGTAAGTGCAATAAATAATAATAATAATAATAATAATAATAATAAAATATCCAAATATTTCGAAGTGATTAGATGTGGCAAACTCCACCCTGGATTAGCTCAAAAGGCACTCTGCTTGGTTCAGTCTACATTCTAAAAGCCCTGCTTGACATTAAGGTCACTGTAGTGACCAGTGATGACACCAAATTGAATTCTTCAACCGGCATAAGCTGTGGATTTAAAGATATACAAAAATAATTTAATAAAAAAGTATTTTTCAAACTCTTCCTTTTTACAAGTTATCAAAATACAATGTTAAGTCTCTCAGTAATTGGTACTTCACATTTGCTGGCCTGTTTACATATGAGATAGCTCTGGTTTGTAACATTCATCCCCCACGGTGGTGTACATTTTTGTTAGAAAGGCACAAGAAAGATCAAAGTTTCATGTAGAATTGATGGAAGGATTTACAAACGTTTTTTTAGAGGATCTTGCTTTAAGCGTATCAATGAGCGCGTCACATTTATTTCATTTACGTTTAGCATTGGCATGTAAGTTTGTTTCAAAACCTACATTCAGCTCTATCACCAAAGGTTTTATGTCATCGGTGACAAGAAGTAAATTACGGAGAAAAGAGTCACTAGTAATGCTACAAGGTGAAAAGACAAAAGTTACGTCACCATAGAAGGAAATAATTGTCATTTGATTTAAGGGTATTAGCAAGAAGCTGCAGAGCTAAGTTATGACGCTAAGTGTACCTCGGTCAAGATACGATATGCAACCAGCTACTGTGCAAAGCAGAGATCCTGGGGAGAGAAAAAACGAACTGTCGGGTGGATTGACTAAGATTTCATTTATAGATTTATAGAGATTTTTATTCCTGCTACTACTACCACTACTACTACTATTACTACTATTAATAATAATAGTGATGATGATGATTAAAATTGTTTTAAATCTCAAAAGTATTGGGAATGAAAATCGTAACTGCCTCTCTTCTCATAGCAACACCGGGAGAGATCGAAAGACACATAAACTAGTTTCTAGGAAACATTCTCCGACATTCTCCGATAAGCACCGCCCTTAAAAATTCTCTTAATCAAATGACAATATATATATATATATATTAATTGGTTATCCTTTAGAGCCCAAAATCCTGGATTTGATCTGATGCTAATGGTGAACGAGGTAGAACAATCATGAAGAAGAGAAAATTTTAATAAAAGACAAAAGTGACTGAAAAGAACAACAATGTCAATGTCATAGGAACTCTCAGTCTCATTAAAAAGGAAATTTCTATGTTTCAAAAAGTGCTAACATTGTATTAATAAATTAATTGTGTTGTCTTTTTTTAAAATATAGTTTTGTAAAATTTTTTAATGTTCCTGGGCATAGAATAGCAAAGAAAATAAGAAAAAGGAGAAGTGAAAAGCAAGTGGAAAAAAAGTTGTTTGCTATAGGGCTCTGGTTGATGAACTGGTAAACAATTTGGAGAAACAGATGTCAAAAAAACTAATATGATAATTAATATAATTAATTAATAATAAATTATTAATATCTTACTTCATACCTTTCATTACAATTTCACACCGTATTCTCTTAATTAAAGGACTGATAAATTAAATAAGATTACATTTATGCAAGTAGATGTAGTTCTAGTGAAGTCCAGTTCTTCAGTCATGGATAATAAATATAATAGTAACACCTGATAGCTGTCTTTATACTTTTTATTAGAATTTATATAATCAAGACTTTAAATTTTAAAATATTTTTGAAATTGTGTATATTTCAACAAGAGAAACCAAGAGTTAAAAGCAGAATAAAAATGAGGCCAGAATCTTTTGTTTTATTTTTCAAATAAACATTTTCGTAATGGTAGGTTCTATAGTCGTAGAATTTGCCAGGTTTCGTTTCAAAACAATAGTTAATCGGGTCTGTGTGTGCATTTAAAAAATATATTCGTATTCACACAGCCGGAAACAGACGGGGAATGGACAATCCTGTCTTGCATAGTCCCCTGGATCTCCTTTGGCAAGACGTACCTTCTGGTCTGCTACCCCTTTCTGGGTTATAGAGGCCTTCATCCTGTCGGCCCGCCTTGCCTGTGTGGTAGCAGGCCATTGCAGAGCGTACAAGTTTCTTTTCGAGGTACTCGACCAAAGATTTCCAGTCGCAGCCTAGCGAGCTGATCCTTTGACCAAAGGCTAGGCTCACCTCTGATAACTGTGGTCGGGGTCCGGAAGGTCATCCNATAGCAAAGGAAATAAGAAAAAGGAGAAGTGAAAAGCAAGTGGAAAAAAAGTTTTTTGCTATAGGGCTCTGGTTGATGAACTGGTAAACAATTTGGAGAAACAGATGTCAAAAAAACTAATATGATAATTAATATAATTAATTAATAATAAATTATTAATATCTTACTTCATACCTTTCATTACAATTTCACACCGTATTCTCTTAATTAAAGGACTGATAAATTAAATAAGATTACATTTATGCAAGTAGATGTAGTTCTAGTGAAGTCCAGTTCTTCAGTCATGGATAATAAATATAATAGTAACACCTGATAGCTGTCTTTATACTTTTTATTAGAATTTATATAATCAAGACTTTAAATTTTAAAATATTTTTGAAATTGTGTATATTTCAACAAGAGAAACCAAGAGTTAAAAGCAGAATAAAAATGAGGCCAGAATCTTTTGTTTTATTTTTCAAATAAACATTTTCGTAATGGTAGGTTCTATAGTCGTAGAATTTGCCAGGTTTCGTTTCAAAACAATAGTTAATCGGGTCTGTGTGTGCATTTAAAAAATATATTCGTATTCACACTGCCGGAAACAGACGGGGAATGGACAATCCTGTCTTGCATAGTCCCCTGGATCTCCTTTGGCAAGACGTACCTTCTGGTCTGCTACCCCTTTCTGGGTTATAGAGGCCTTCATCCTGTCGGCCCGCCTTGCCTGTGTGGTAGCAGGCCATTGCAGAGCGTACAAGTTTCTTTTCGAGGTACTCGACCAAAGATTTCCAGTCGCAGCCTAGCGAGCTGATCCTTTGACCAAAGGCTAGGCTCACCTCTGATAACTGTGGTCGGGGTCCGGAAGGTCATCCGGTCATGGAACTTCGCTAAATCCGTATGTGCGACTTACAACTAATATCACATTGATGTCGGATCGGTCTGATCCTGGTCAACAACCACCTCCTTTACTTTGGGAAACCAGGTGGGTAATTGTAACTATCCTACTGGCAAAAGACAAAGAAAACGCAAAAGAGGAAGGAAGGTTGCTAAAAGGTGAGTCACGAAAATGAAGTCGAGAAAGCTATTGAACATAAAAATGGGATCACTAAACATGTCTGGTCCAACAGAAAGAACAAGGGAAGTGACAGATCTGATAAAAAGGAGGCCGCTAAATGTACTGTGTCAGTGCAAGAGACCAGATGAAAAGAGTCCAAGGCTAGAGAAATCGGAGGAGGGTACAAGGTGTACTACCATGGTTGCAACACTGCAAGAAATGGGATAGGCATAAAGAGGAACTCCCTGTGCAACGAGTTGTGGAAGTAAAAAAGATTTCGCCTAGATTGATGGTCATGAGACTGGGAGTAAATGGAGAACTAGTGAACGCTTATGCCCCACAAGACTTTTGAAGAAAGTTTGGTGCGATGATTACTGAGCTTCCAGGAGAAGACCGGCTGTTTTTTCACCTAAAAGGCCATGTTGGTGACGAGAATGTAGGTGACGAAAAAGTGATAGGCATATATGGGTATGGAAGAAGAAACCGGGCAGGAGACATCATCATCGATTTGCTACAAGGTTTGATCTTGCGATTACAAACACGTTCTTTCAGAAAGCGAACAAACATAGAGCAACATATTGCAGTGGGGATACTATCACCTGGGTCCATTATATTCTTTGCAAAAGGGGACACTTGAAGGAAATGACAGGTTGCAAAGTAATATCCAGCGAGTGTGTAGCAGCTCAACATAGACCCATTGTGTGTACTCTTAGAATGTTGCTGATAACAAAAAAGGCCAAGAAATAAGCCGGCTAAGATAAGGTGGCGGAAGCTGTAGGACAAGGAATATGGACACAGTTCCAATCCGAATTGCAAAGCGAGCTGGGGTAGGAATTGCCAGTCGACTGGGAAACAACACTAGGAGCCATTAGGTGTGTGGTAGAAGCAGTGCTCAGGCAAATCACAGAAGGGAAGAATAAGAACAAAGAAACTTGTTGGTGGTACGAGGAGGTTCTGTATGTCGTCTAGAGAGAAATGGAATCCCACAAAGCTTGGTACAAGGATCAGAGTGACAGGAGCAGGTATGAGTACCTGAAAACAAAGCAAGGAGCAAAGGTAGCGGTAGCTAGGGCCAAGCAGTACATAAATGAAGATATATACGGTCATCTAGGCACTATGGAGGGGCAAAAGAGGATCTACACCATAGCGAAATGGAAAAGGAAGTCTACAATATAGCAAATGGAAAAGGAAGTCAGGGATGTTTAACAGGTAAAAATGATGTAGAACTAGGGTGGAGGGGTGTTAACTGACGAAGATAATAGCTTAAACAAATTGTNAGTTTGGTGCGATGATTACTGAGCTTCCAGGAGAAGACCGGCTGTTTTTTCACCTAAAAGGCCATGTTGGTGACGAGAATGTAGGTGACGAAAAAGTGATAGGCATATATGGGTATGGAAGAAGAAACCGGGCAGGAGACATCATCATCGATTTGCTACAAGGTTTGATCTTGCGATTACAAACTCGTTCTTTCAGAAAGCGAACAAACATAGAGCAACATATTGCAGTGGGGATACTATCACCTGGGTCCATTATATTCTTTGCAAAAGGGGACACTTGAAGGAAATGACAGGTTGCAAAGTAATATCCAGCGAGTGTGTAGCAGCTCAACATAGACCCATTGTGTGTACTCTTAGAATGTTGCTGATAACAAAAAAGGCCAAGAAATAAGCCGGCTAAGATAAGGTGGCGGAAGCTGTAGGACAAGGAATATGGACACAGTTCCAATCCGAATTGCAAAGCGAGCTGGGGTAGGAATTGCCAGTCGACTGGGAAACAACACTAGGAGCCATTAGGTGTGTGGTAGAAGCAGTGCTCAGGCAAATCACAGAAGGGAAGAATAAGAACAAAGAAACTTGTTGGTGGTACGAGGAGGTTCTGTATGTCGTCTAGAGAGAAACGGAATCCCACAAAGCTTGGTACAAGGATCAGAGTGACAGGAGCAGGTATGAGTACCTGAAAACAAAGCAAGGAGCAAAGGTAGCGGTAGCTAGGGCCAAGCAGTACATAAATGAAGATATATACGGTCATCTAGGCACTATGGAGGGGCAAAAGAGGATCTACACCATAGCGAAATGGAAAAGGAAGTCAGGGATGTTTAACAGGTAAAAATGATGTAGAACTAGGGTGGAGGGGTGTTAACTGACGAAGATAATAGCTTAAACAAATGGTTATGCAACTTCAAAAACCTAATGAATGAAGAAAACCAAACGGAAAGGAGAAAGCAAATGGAGCACGTCCACGAGCAGGATGTTCCAAGAATAAGCAAGGAGGAAATGAAAAAGGCACTGGACAAGATGAAGAATGGAAAAGCAGTGAGACCTGATGAAATACCAAGTGAAGTCTGGAAAGTTCTGGGAGAGAAAGGACTGGAGTTTTGCGTAACGCTATTCAACAACATTCTAGAAACTGGAATAATGTCAGACAAGTGGAGAAAAAGCATCTTCGTCCCCATATTCAAGAACAAGGACAACATTCAAGAATGAGCAAATTGTCAAGGCATTAAGCTCCTCAGCCATTTTCATCGACCTAGATAGAGCCTACGACAGAATTTCAAGGGAAGAGATGTCGTGGAGGAGATTATGGCAAGAATAAAAATTTACTAGCATGGCAATAAGTATTGAAGAATGGCCCTGTAGAACGGAAAATCATCCAACTGGTTGCAGGACTATTGTCCAACCGCTATTGATAGTGTTAATTAAAATTGTATTAATAGATAAGATTAATTATTATGGGGACTTTTTTACAGGTTTATCAAGAAATGTACACACTTGTAAACTGACAAGCATAAAAGTAGTATCAGAATTAAAATTCTTTTATCTAATAACAATTAATCTTCGTAAGTTGAAATTGTATTTTGATCAACCAATATCATCATCATTGTGGATTATAAAAATAAATTTTTACAATTATATTAAATTAAAACTCAGGTCGAAATAATTCTAAAAACTAGGAGCTTTTGCATACTTTCAAAGCATGTTAATCTAAAAGCATATGAAAGTCAAAGAAAAAGAAAATTCCAGGTTATATTTAAGAAAACATCTGTAATTTCTAATTGCAAAAGTGTCATTAACGTATTGTACAAAAGCTACAATAATAGGAATTTTTTAGTTTAGAGGAAGAAAATTTCCTTTTTGGCGATCAAAAGAATTTTTGAACACAGCAAATTTTTAACAACAAATTGTTTCCAATTTTATCCTCCATTTCTTTACAAACTCACACGTTACGAATGCTACTAACATTTGAGCATCTTTCTCTTTTAAGTTGAAGTTTGTGATTTGCTGTTTTAACCAAAACACAAGAATTGAGAAAAACAAAAAATAATGTGTATGAGACCCAATTTTTCTGACGATACAAACAGGGGAGATCGACAGTGTTTTTTATTTATAGAAAAACTTTATGAAAACATAAATTTTAATGATGATGGAATCAACAGTGACTCTAACAATTGGACTGCTGTTTTCTGGTCGAATTAATTGATTGCAACATCTGTTCTTTTCCTTAAATTTTTCTTTACGTGTTCTGTAAGAAGTTTTATCGAGGATGCTTTAAAAAACTGTTATTTGAGGGTTAAATTATTTCACTCACGGTTAAACTCAGTTTAGCAACATTTAAAAATCAACTTACCCTTTCAATAACTCTTGAAATAACAAACAAATTTTGAATTCTTCTATTTGATTTGTATAGAAATAGGTTTCAATAAATATATTACACGAGTATGTATGTATATGTATATATGTATATATATGTATATGTATATATATATATATATATATATATATATATATATACTCAATCTGCAGACAGTACTGTTTCGCCCTTTGTGGACTCATCAGTGCAGCACAGAGCTTCTGAGACATAACTTTCTGGCCATGTTGCCGGAGCAAACACAGCTTAAAGAGCTATTTTGGGATCCTGTCAGAGTGCTCAAATCACGCGTGCGCAGTAATGATTGCATTACGCTAACAACAGGTTCCCAAATCTCAGACAGAGTGCTCAACCAAACTTTCGTAAGGGAGCTTATATATATATATATATATATATATATATATATGTATATATAATATATAATTTAATGTAATATATATAATATATAATATAATGTAATATATATATATATATACTTATATTTGCGATAAAAACTTCCTTAGTTTATCGTGTGAGGTCTAAAGATTCAATTCGTGGACAAAAAATCAATTTATTTGATTCCTTCCGACGTCTCATAACATTCGAGAAGGTTTTATGTGTGCAACCATAAGTCTCTTATTAAAGGAGACTTGCAGCTAGAGGAGTTTCTTAGACAATACAATAATAAAATTGAGAGCAAGTTCTCAAAACGACTCCTATGAATACATTGACAAACTTTAAAAATTCATAAGAACCAGACAAGGAAGATTGAAAAATAATAATAAGATGAGTGAAAAATAAATATGTTCTTAAGGGGATCAATATACCCGTGTTTTGCAGAAAACAGCCCAGACGTTCATAGTGCATAATATATTTGCTTCAGATTGGTTTCAATCATGTTTTAAATTTAGCCAAACCCATTCAAAGACTACTTTGGAAAAAGTAACCCCACTATTAGTTAACTTTGATGTCAACAGGAGTAAATTAAAAATCCAAGGAAGCTTTAGAGCACGTGTGACACTCAAGGGACACACTAATGGCATGAAGTGATCAGGAGTTGGAACAACTGTCACATCAAGCCTTATGGAAACCCTTGTAGTGGACAAAATTGCATAAGAGTTTTTTATATTATCGTTAAAATGTGTGTATTTGCTGGCCTTGCCTATAGGTTGCAACAGTAATTTTAGAATAACAAACTTTGTTAAAATGTTTTCTGTTATTCTATAGGTTAGGAAATTCTGTATCAATTACATAAGAAATGATCTTCTTAAAGGATATAGGTAATAAATAAAGGGTAGCAGAAGTCAAAGATGTGGCAGAAATAAGTCAATAATAGTAACCATATGCTTTTTATATCAAAAAGAAAAAGAAATTGTTTCATGAATGACAATCTCGAACTTTGTTTTTAAGTGCAGTAGTCTTAATGGTTCAAGGTGTACCTCATCACTACTTATTGTACAGATAAATCGCATCTCGAGCATCGAAGAACAGAATGAAGAAAAAGGTGTGGCTTATTCACAGGATTTTATGCTGTTTATTGTTTTGCCTCAAGGAATAAAACAATTGTGCTTTTGACATCAGAAGAACTACTCTAGCTAGTGTAAGGGGAGATTGATTAGAACAGGTTTGCACAGAAAATTCAAAATGCTGTTATTGTGCCCGTTTTTAATTTGTTGTTTTACTAAAAACAACTTACTAGCACCATCCATCTTACTCTACTTGCTTTCACCTTAATTGCTAATTTCTATTTTACAAGTTACCAAAAACTAATACCGATAAAATATTATATACAAATATATAAAGAATAGATTGGGACCTATTCTATAGGAATATCAAGACTTAGATGACCTAAAATGTAAGAAAAAAGGAAGAATAGATCTGTTTTTTAAATCTGTGGTGTAATTATAAAAAAAACTGGTAAGATACAATGAATCAAAAATATCGTTGACCTGTGTCACGAAAGCGAAAGATTTCAGTATTTATTTCATCTCTCTTTCTCTTTTTTTCCAAATGACGGAAATAGGAAAATATTATTTGAAGGTCTTTTCAGTCTACCAGGTGTAAATATAATTCAATTCATAAAAAACAGATTTGAAAATCATTTGGATTCTTAAAAGCGATTTCAAAATCGCTTATTACATCGTCTCTTGAAAGCTAAAGCATTATTTAACTTTATTTATTTAACATTATTTTCCCCGTACTTTTCGTTTGTAGAAATGTAGCTTATAGCTTGGATTAAAAGATATTTGCAAAATTTGACCATATCTTAAATTATGAGAGTAACTCCAATCAAATGTTGCCAAGGATATCGATCATTCGATATTTAAATGCTATACAAAAATGTCTGTACTTCAGTGTTGTCACAGGATAATGCGGCTGTAATTGAAAGAATCCCCAGAGCGGAGACCTTTCTTCTTTAATGGTGATTTTATTAAATTCTTGAAATAATGGAAATTCTACAAAATTGAATTGATCTGAACTACTGGGTGCGGCTACAGGGGGGAAAAGTTGGCATCTGGTTGTTGGACAACTAAATATGTTGATACACAAATGCGTAAAATAAAACATTTAAAAACATATTTTGTGCATTGCCAATGAGTATACAATCAACAAAATGACTGCTTCCAATCATTGGATACTGTCAACAGAAAACAAATCAATTTCTTGTCTGTCAACGTGAAGCCTGTCAATCTTCTGTCTTATCAACCAATTGTTTGTCAACCAACTGTCAAACGATTGACAAAGAAACACCGACAATCATAACAACGACAACAGCTCGATCCGTGTACTGAGTTCTACACTGTAAAGATAGAAAACAGCTGTAGTCTCTGGCGTGGGAAGTATCTCTCTTTAAACATACGCTAAAAAAGGGGTGAAACTCATAACTTGATAAAGAATACTGAGCATGTCAAATCGAGATAAAACAAAAGAAATGAACAGAGGTGCAATTTGAAAATTACAGCAATCTTAACTTTTCCATATCAGATAATAACACCATTTTGATTGTATGTTTACTTCTTTATCTCTTCAAAATAAAAGATTTTTGATTGAGTAAGAGAGTCAAGACCGATATTGTTAGTTAAAGTCAACGCAAGCGCCCAGTTTGACATGTTAATATTTAGATTCTTTAAGAAGTACAATATAGATTATCACTAAAACCAAGAAAACAACAGGTGGTTTAAAAGGCATCTCAATCAATTAGCAATATGATTTTAAACACTATCAGTTAGTTTGCCATTTAACTTTAACTTTCTACCATCAACATGAGACCTGTTACTATCCTCAAAACACAACCCTATAGGAGTGTTTTAAAGCATTTTGATATTTGTTTGACATTGAGAAACCAAATATCACAGAAGTAGTGAATCCATGTTTTCATAGAAATATTTTATTTGTTATATATTTTACTCACTAGTTTGATTAGCATTGATTTTGTTATTGAAGTTCACAAAGACCCATACACTAAACATTTAAATTTATCTTTTGTGAATCTTGATGTACAGCTGCTAATTTCCTCGAAAGGTTGTCTATTGGTTCAGATCTGTTGCTTAACGTAACTTAATATCTATCTTTTATGTTTGAAAATTTTCAAAATTCTGTCCTAGAACCTGTTTTACCTCCAGATTCTTTGTAATGTTAACTATTTTCAATATACAGACCATATTTGTTTTGCTGCTTATAAGTAATTACAATAGAATTTGCCAAACCCCACTACATTTTCAACTGAAATCGCCTTTTACTTCACTTGTGTCTGAGTAAAGTACACACGGTTCTACTTTATCGTTAATCACGTCAATGTAAGTATGTGACAAAACAAGCAATGCTTGCAGAAAACGCTTTTTTAAATGAAAGCAAGCTTTCTATGTTTTGAATTCTGGTATTAATGTTAAGAAAAAGCTAAAGATTGGCTAGTTAAAAAAAGTACAGGTTGTAGATGATCAATCAACAGATTTTTATAGCTTTCAACATAATACTATCACACATCGAATATTATGATCAAACCAATGTGATTACTCATTTGAAGCTAAATTTATGGTTTATCTTGCGGTTATCAAATTTGGCACAAGAGGTAATTGGGTCAAACAAAAGTCTAAATTTAAGGGAAAAAATATATGAAGCCTCTGCAACATATTTAAATACAAGAGAGTTTTATCCAAAAGTGACTAATTATAGGTCAGAAAATGGTATAGTCTAAGATATCATTTAAAGCGACCTGCTGTTATCTCAAAGTGCCAAACCAAAGATAATTCAGCCTGAACAACCACTGAGGATAAATTCGATATGAATCTCAGTTTTCTTTTTGTAAAAATAATCACGAAAGGATAGTCTATTTTTACGGTTTCTTCGTTCTTATTATTTAGGCTTAACAAGTGTCTTAAAATTCAAATAAGGTAACTACCAAGGCTGTGATCTAAGACCCATATGTCCTTTCCTCGCATTAATAATTAAGCAAGTAATTGAAAGAAATGTGGTGACGTTCTCATTTGCTAGCGGCATGAATTTGTCAAGTCTTGTCAAAAGTATACAATGATATTTTCAACTTTCACGTCTCTCTCGATTGAAAAAAAGAACAATTTGTAGGTATGACTGATAACTTTTGAGGGCAAGGAATTGGTTGCTGTATATAGCTTAAGTATATTCTACATTCCTTCATGTTTAGATCTGGCTGGTGAACTCAAATCAACGCTCTCATTTGATGAGAAACACTGGTATAATTGGAAAATATTTATTTGATTTATTCCTTATGACATGTTTTTCTGAGTTTCCTTGGAAAAAAGGATGAATGAAAACATTTAATTTATTATCAGTACTACTAAAAAAATCATTTTTATAAATCAACAGAATTTTTCTTTAAACATGACAGTTACGATTTATCCTGCATCCAAAGACAGCGTATACAAGTGTTTAAAATTTAATGGAGAAACTGAAATTGGAATCTTACAGGGATCTAGTTCAAGGAGATCAAGGCTAATTCAGAATGATAAACAGGAGCTTATATACAAGATTCAAGCTATTGAAAAACAAAAGGAGCACCATAGAAAGAGAATAACATATATGCAAGATTACACATGTGCGAGATTTCAACGCATGTTAAACACTACTACAAAATCGCTTAATAAATACACTTCTTTGTGCAGTCCATTTGAAACTAAGGAAAGCATCAGTCCGAATGCGAAAACAACAGTATTAATACACCAAAGCATGGATAACATTCCAATAAAAACCATTGCAGAAAATATTAAGAGTAATGATACCTGCGATTTAAGTGTCGAAGAACTTGTAAGAAGAGGGCGATATTTTACGGTGCCCAAAGTAAATGGAAGCACTATTCAGTTGAGTGACGACACACCCAGTAGTAAAATGTTGGAACTGCAAAATTATGTTTGGTCAAATGTATCTTTTAGACAAGCTGATAAAAGTACACTTTTAAATAGATTTCAAACCTCTAAAAAGTGGGCTTGGGATCCCAATTCTCATTTATATGGTTTTTCCAAAAATAAGATCTATGCAAGAAGCAAGCATATTTATACTGACGAGGAGGAAATTCAATTTAAGGGCCCGTCTATATGGATGTTACCAGATGTATTCTCAAGAAAGAAAATTAACCAAGATGCTTGTAGAAGAAAACGATCAACTGAAGTGCAATACCAGAAAAAAGTTATTAAAAATTTTTGTAATAAGTTGGATAGTGTTCCACAGACTTCATAGCACAAAATACCCGACGTTAAGCTATGAATCGATGTTTTTACAAGAAAACATTGAAACTTAACAAAATAGTTATGACAGTTAAATAAGTAAGACATCTAAAAATTTATTCACGTTACATCAGTATGTGAACTATGTTGGGGTTTTTATTCTTTATAAGTAAAACTTTGATAGCCAGGACATGACGTGTGATAACTTCTAAAAAGTTGAATATAATCTACCATACAAAAGTGTCACTGGATCTGATTTTTGTAATTTTATCTATAAATTTCGGTATCATAAGCTTTTAAATTAAATATAAAAATGGAAAATTTTCTTTATTTATACATGACACTGTTCAGTGGCTTATGTAGAAAACGTGTATGTATTGACGTGTACATAATTAGGTGTCTGAGTACTATTTGGTTTTGATGAAAACTTTGAGAGGCAAAACCAAATGGAGACTTAATTAAGTTAACTTTGATCTTTCACGACCAGAGTGATCAAAGTTTGCTAACCACTTAACATAGAAGATGGCTCAAATGTATTTTAACATTCGATCAATTGGTTTTATATTTGACTCATTGTTACTAATTTGGAAGGTTTTAAGTTCAAGTCGCTTTGGCTTTCTCTAAGATATTGTGGTAGTGCCCTGCTGTCTGAGAATATATACACATATTAGTAAACTCAAAAAGTAGCTACATATTATAATATACATAAGGTAAAACACGAAAAATAAGAACTATGATTGCAACTAATAGTTCTTATTTTTCGTGTTTTTCCTTATGTATATTGCTCTGCTATATACATTAAGCACTTTTTGATACGAATACACAAAATTACACACACACACACATATATATATATATATATATATATATATATATATGTGTGTGTGTGTGTGTGTGTGTGTGTGTGTGTGTGTTTGAGTGCTTTTGTGCTCAACATCAATAAAATTTAAATCAAAATTCAAAACGACATTTTACACTTTANTATACATAAGGTAAAACACGAAAAATAAGAACTATGATTGCAACTAATAGTTTCACGATATTTTGATCATCAGATCATCAGATCATCAATATCGTGAAACTATTAGTTGCAATCATAGTTCTTATTTTTCGTGTTTTACCTTGTGTATATTGCTCTGCTATTTGCATTAAGCACTTTTTGATACGAATACACAAAATTACACAAATATATATATAAGTGCATATGTGTTTGAGTGCATTTGTGCTCAACATCCATAAAATTTAACTCAAAATTCAAAACGACATTTTACAACTTAAAGCGACTATGTAAATAAAATATTTATTTTTTAATGTAAAGCTACAAAACAATCCTAAAGTTAATCGATAGAGATAAAAGATACAGTATTACCACATTAACCTTCATTAACCTCAATAGTTTACAACTTCTCACCCTCTAAAGCCAAAGGAAGATTTACAAACTCTTGAGAAAAATAATCAATGAGTTCATTAATTATGATTAAATTCATGGAACTGTAAGCTTTCAACATCCCGAATGGGAAAGTTCAAATTCGATCTCAAATACATTTTCATTGTTGTTTAAAGCTTCTTAGACTAGCGCTATATGCCAAACAATTCTAGAACACCTTGCAAAAGCTATAGTAGACATATATTCACATAAACGTATATATTTATTCAGCTATTAAATACTCATACAGAATAAAATCACTTAGATAATAATCATCATTAAGTCCTTGACATGTTACAGATACTGAGATTTATTTTTCTCCTAAACACCTTACCCCTGGATATTCTGACAAAGTCAGTACAGGTTAGTCTTCCCCTCAAGAATATATAAAATTAAAAATCCATAAATATTATTGTTGTACATGTGTATCCTATAAAACTACCAGATAATGTTTTAGAACAGTTGTTGTGACCTATTTTTTTACACACATAACACATGTTTTACTATGTATGGCTACACTCTGATAGGATATTATATTATTGATATTATTCTTCTTAAAAAGGGTAGCATGATTACGCGTTTTACATATCCAATTTCTCATTTCATCTATTATTTCGAAGAAAAACTCTTTTTCTTTCTAATGCTGACCTCAGCATGCTTGATTCTTTCGGTTTGAAAATCCCGAACCTTCTGTTTTACTTTGCCATCAAACAAGATGGCTACTCACAAAATCAAAATTCTTGCAATGCATCGTTAATGGCATTAGGCTACACACAAGAAGACTGATACACATACATATATATATAGATACAGAGATATACATATAGATTTATATATATATGTGTATGTGTGTGTGTGTGCGTGTGTGTTTGTGTTTACTTCTTCTTCTTTTCTTGCGGTCTTGTTCCATCACTAGGACGGGTCGGCCGCTCGACACTGTCTCCGCCACTTTTGGCGGTCTATGCAGTCCTCTGTTATTGACAAAACAAGACATTCGAGAACTTTTTGAGGATGTGCAAACCGTAAACTGTGCAACGCAAGACTAACAGCAGTGGATGATATAATTATTGGAACATCATCTGAACACTTACATCAACCAACTTCGAAAGAAAATAGCGCTGCTAAAGTGAAAAACGGCATTAACCTTCGTGGTAAAAAGTGTGAATAATTGCCAACCTCTCTGATTAATAATGTAACTTTTGACATTTCCTTAGACATTGTTGGACCCTTACCGAAAAAGGTATCTCTTAAGGTTACAGTTAGACGAAAATGACCTCTTGTTTGAGAAGAGGATTTGTTTGAGGCTCTAAGAATTTAAAATTATTTATTTTTCGAAAATGACGAGATTTCTAAATTTAGGCGAAATTCAAATTTCTAAATTTAAGCTTAGGGTTGAGCAATCAAGATTATTATAGAGCAAGCGTTGTCTGAACAACAACAACAAGAAGAACAAGAACAAGAACAAGAACAAGAACAAGAACAAGAACAAGAACAAGAACAAGAACAAGAACAAGAACAAGAACAAGAACAAGAACAAGAACAAGAACAAGAACAAGAGGAGTTGGCTTTGAATAAGCTGCTTTGTAATACGACTAAAATCAAAAGTTTAAGTTAAGTAGCTGCATATCTTACTATTTGATTGTTGCTTAGAAACAATTCAGGTAAGTGTTGCAACGACAAAATCTTTAATGATTGGAAAAGGTGACGTAGTTTATTATCAAACCTTGATAACTGTAAGTCGTTATCATTTAATACCAGGTGTAATTGGAATATTAAGTTGGTATTTGCAAGCGTAAAAACGTTTGCATATTGTTTATCAGAAACAGGTATTTTATTCATGGAACGTGATGAGACTTTTTTCTCAATGAAATTAGCCAATATTGCATTAATTGGTCTGTTATATTGAAATATGTGTGACACCTTTTCGGACACTATTTTACCGTTCTATTGATCAAGCAGATTATTTTCATGTTTTAATCAAAATTAATCTATGTTAGTCAAATATAACTACTGTAATTTGTCATTTCCTTGCAAGAAAAAAGCATTTCTGTTTTCTGATAACGTTAAGACATTGGCTGATTTCGTTTAGCTTAACTAACGGAAGGGTGTACAAGCAAGACTTCAGTTACAGATAAAAATTAGCTATTACACAACGGTTTTCTTTGTCAGTCCTGAAACTAATAATCGACTATTGTTCTAACTTATTTTACACAAAATTTGAGACCTAGTCCACCTGGAAATGTATGAAGCTTAAAGTCTCAAACTGAAATTTTACAGAGTACTCAGCAAGAAAAATAATTTTAAATTGCAAGGCAAATATTGCTTGATATTTGGGTGTAACTCTAATCCAAAGAATTGTAAAATTGGTATAATGAAGGTTCTTTTAGGCAATGGTGATGTTAAGAAATAGAAAAAAAGTTATCGATATCGTAAAAAAAGATCGCATTATCGACGCAGGACTATCAATGCACATTGAAAACTCGACGACTCCCATAAGCAAAAAACATTTTTAGAGCCGGATGAATTATCCTGAGTTACCGTTTCTTTGTTTATTTCTTCTCTAATTAGCATCCAACTTTATTTCTTCATAAATATAATACTTACTTTACATTTACTTCTTTTCTGTCAAATTGGGTAGCAGGTAAGAAAACACAACAAGATAAAATATAAGCGCAATAAAAATGTAAACTATGGGTACAAATTTATCTTCAGATACTACTTATTTAAACTACAAAATTCATGACAAATCGCACAGAAAGATACAACCAATAAATTTGTATCACTAAAATCAGTAGGTTCATTGCGATAACATTTGCAGAGCTTAAAATTACAGCCAGAATTTAGACAAACCTAGCCAGGCAATTCAAAACAAGGGTAGTCATTTAAGTCGGCAGCTGTGGCCGTTTGCAAACAACAATGGAAACCGCGATTGTCCAGCAAAAGATTTTCAAACTAAATAAATCTAAAAACTCCTCATAACCATATATAATAATCTAGTATGCATCAAAAGAAAGAACAACTTTTCCGCTACAAGCTCTGTCAAGCTTGAAATTATACACCAAAATAAATATGTGGACAACACCAAATCATAACATCATGAGCCAGAAAGGTCGAAATGTATTCATTGTCAATAAAGCATAGTCACTTCTCAAGACTTAAAAGCTTTTACACTGGAATGTGAAACATTTTTTACACGGGGGAACCGCATAACCAATTTTAGATAATAAGATGGATCACACACCACAAAAATTAACTTTAACATTGATTATTCATTCAACTTCAAAAACACTGCACAATGCAATGATCTCTATCCATAACAGATAATTCAGAATATGCTGTTACTAACCATGAATACAGTTATAAGCAGACGGATCTAATCTGCATTCTGTTCTGATTAAGCGGCTTTGAATGAACTGAAAATCAATAAAAGAATTAAATAGCTTATTCAACTTTTGTACAGAGAAATAAATTGATAAAAATGTGGTAACTGACACTAATGTGAAAACTTTTGCCTATATTCAGAAGTGCAAAAAGCAAGAGTCGTCCAGGAACATTAACATTACTTAATGTTATCTTAAGAGATTTAGTTGTTATCCTATTTGATAGAGGTGATGGTATTAGGAGCTTAGATGCATCGTCGTTTTGTACAAACATACAGGGAAGGGGGTTATCAACCTTTTCCTGATCCTCCATGTCAATAGCCGATGTCGGAAGACATCGGCGAAGCTAATGTAAATACTCAAGCAATGTGAACAGTTTAAATTCAGATGCAGATAACGACGTCAACGGTACATCTAGCACCCTTGGTGAAGATGTTGCGTCCGCAGGAGAGGATGCAGGGTTTCTCCGGTCGTCATCAAGCGAACTCCCCGCAACACCTCGGACCTATATTCACGAAGCGGTCCTACAATATTACAGCTTAATGTTGAAGGTCCAACCAGAGCCAAGTGTGAGGTATTTCAATACGTGCACTGCAAACATTCAGTTTCGGTAGTGCTGCTGCAAGAAACGCACTCGCAGAACGATGATAGTATCAAATTGAATGGATAAAAACTTGTGGATGTTCTATATCACCCACATCACGGCATCGCAGCCCTTGTACAAACTTATTTATCTTTTTCAAAGATTGACAAATCTACCTGAGCAATCCCACCGCAATGGTCGGGAATCGAATTAAGCTCTGGCTCAATCCGTATCGTAAACGTGTACAAGCCACCAAGAGCCATGTTTAGCACTCTTCCAGTCTTTCTATTACCCAGTAATTTACTAGAGGTGTTTTAATTGCCATCAAACGTCATGGGATTATTCAAATAGTGACTTCGATGGACAGGAACTCACTGAATACTCATCTTAAGCTCCTCTATGACCACAAGGTACCCATAACGTTTCATTCGGCAATTTGGAATACTGTCACCAATCCAGATTCGCCATTCTGCAGCCATGATTCGTCACGTATTCTACCACACCCAAGTCTCATAACAGGAGATAATTTTCCCTGACCTCAGGATTGCATCCTGCTTTTATTGAGCTCACTTCAACAAACCTTCTACCGGGATTGAATTTCAACAAAGCAAATTGGATCGATTTCAAAGAAGCTGCAGCTACCTTGCCAAAAACACTTCCACCAGCCCACTCTGAAGATGTTGATCAATCCTTTCGTGGATTCCAATTGCACGTTTTCACCACGGCAAAATGATACGTGCCAAGAGGACATCGGGAGAGCCTTGTTCCATGCTGGGATCACTTTGCTGAAGTACACGCTCAAGCCACTACCCTGGAAGAAAAAGAGGTAGCAGCAAGCAATTTGTTAGACCATATTAACAATCGTTGTGGGGAGTCTTGGATCTCTTTTGTAACCAAAATGAAGCACTCAAACAGGAAAACTTGGTCAAAACTCAATTCCTGACTGGTAGGAAGAGGCAAACAACCACTTCGCTTACCAAGCAAGGATTAGTTATTAAAGCTAATTAGCCAATACAAAGCGTAGAATTTAATCAGTTCCATTCAATTTAAAAATTATCTTAGCTTACATGAAGAGTAGATGATAGAATAGCAGATGAGTTTTTGGTCGATTCCTATTTTGAGCAACTGTACATCTTCTTCTTTATCTTTCGGCTGCTACCTGTTATGAGTCACCACAGTAGATCATACCCCTCCATTTACTGCGGATTGGCAGCATCTTTCCTTCTCACTCCCGTCCCCCTTATGTTGTCTTTTATTACATCCATGTAGCGTCTCCTTTGTCTTCCTCTCTTCCTCCTCCCTGGCAGGCCCATGTCTGACATTGTCCTCCCGATATAGTTCTCTTTCCTTCTGATCACATGCCTATACCATCCCAGTTTTGCCTCCCTTTGCTTCTTGCTCAATCTCCTAACACGTGCTGTACCTGTGATGTATTCATTTCTGATTTTATCCAGGCGTGGGGCTCCAAGTGCCCACCCCAGCATTCTCAATTCTGCCACCTCCAACTCTGCTTCATGTAACTGTACATCTTCATCCACCCCAAAACTGATGTTCTTAATTTTTCTTTAGAACAAATCAAGTATCTCCCGCCAGGTTTTCACTTTCTATTAATACGCTGGTTGCTATCAAAATAACTTTTAATAAGTCTTATATCCCTTAATTTCGTTATTCTGATCCGCTCACTGACCTTCTTAATTTTTGCTAACTGCCTTATTTCATCATTTTTCTTCTGATCTTGCCATCGAACTATCATTATCCTCCCTAAATAGTTATGTACAAATATGCCTGTGATCATTTCTTGCTGATCTTCTACATGTTCTTCTGCCTTTTAACGTCACAGATATAATATTTGATTGAAAAACTCTCAATTTTGTCTTCCTTAATTATTGTCGCTCAGCTAAATTGTCTTCCTGCTTTTTTGTGGTATGTCTTTTGTGGTATCTCTCTCCGCAGCCTTCATATTTCCGATGCATTCATTTTATCTCATACCCTTGCATTGTCTATTTTCTTTTAGATCAAGCAGTTATTAAACTGTCCCTAAGTACTAAACCAGTTGCTTTAATTCAAACAAAGAAATACCAAAGAAGAAACGATGTATCATCGATAAGCCAAGGCCTTCAAATGCTGAAAAATGGATACACTTCCCCACAATTTTAGTTGACCGGCTTTGTTCTTAATTACATTTTATCAGACAAAGTGAAAAGCAGGCAGCTTTTTAGTGCAAAGAGCAAAAGTATTAGTAGATGAGCTTGATTTTCTAATCCTCAATTGACTTTCAAAGCTACTCCTGAATTTTACCATGTTTGCTAACTTGCAGCCCTAACAGACAGGATAGTTTGTTTTCGTCTGGTTTATTAAATCCTAGCTCAGAAACCCTACTTAAATTTCGCTCACGGCTTATGGTTATAGATCGATAAAATTTCTTCTGTTAGTTTTTTGTACAAGTTTCCAACCATTTAAGAATACTAATAGCACACATATCTTAGTCTATGTCTCTTGCTTTTTTCAGCCCTTTGTGCTTACGAAATGAAAAATCCCAATTATGGCTTTATTGATAAGTGATGGTAAAATTGAATAGGCCTTTAAGAATTATTTGGATGAAAATGATTAAATCTTGCTCCTGCCATTACTATAAACATCTTCGAAATTTATACTCACGTAAGTAAGTAACTGTATATCCACGAGGATGGACCCTAAATCACCATTAAAATTAAGTGAAAGCGAGATATGGCTATCAAACGTGGCATTTCATACAATATTTATTTCTATTTACGTATCAAGTGGAAATTTGAGTCGATTTTCTCAGCCTGAAGTCTAAAATACATTAGTGCGGTACTGTCAATCCTTTTTGTTCTTTTCAAAGCATCTTGTCTGTCTTCGGTCTGCCATCTCAGTGGTTTTTCTTCTTCTTCTTCTTCTTCTTCTTCTGAGTTCCTTATCCTTTCAGGACGTTGGAGATCATGGTCTTCCATCTATTTCTCTCTTTTGTCAGTGCTAACATTTCACAGTCACTCCTCTTGAACTGTAGATCCTTGTTCAAGCTGGTAATGGATTTCAGTCTCTGTCTTTCTCTACTTTTCTTTCCTTCAATCTTCCCTGTTAACACCAAGTTTTCCATTCTTTCACATCTCATTGCATGACCCAGAAACTGCAGTTGTCTTTTTCTAATTACCTTCATCAACTTTCTTTTCATTCCTGTTATCTCTCTAATGCCACTTCATTGCTCACTTTGTCAGTCCAAGATATTCTAAGAATTCTTCTCAGGAACCACATTTCCACTGTTTCTATTCGTTTCTTCATGCTTTCATTGATGGTCCAAGCATCACACCCATAAAGCAAGACAGACCACACATAACATTCTAGGACCCGAATCTTAGTTTTTACTTGCAGCTGCCTGTTCTTGAAAACTAAACTCATTTTACTAAAAGCATCCTTCGCCAAAGTGATTCGTTTCTTTATTTCGTTCACACATCTTCCATCTGATGTTATCAAACTACCAAGATAAGTAAACTTTTTAACATTCTTTACAAATTCTCCATTGATAGTTAAAGTACACTTTGAGGATACACTTTTCTTTGATATCATCATACATTCTGTTTTCTTGATGTTAATCTGGAGTCCTTTCTTTTCACTTTCTAACACTACTTTATTTAAGATGTTCTGCAAATCCACTTCACTTTCAGCTATCAATAC
>RDPX01000061.1:1215364-1232453 GCA_003991215.1 Morbakka virulenta | reverse complement strand
GATATGTTATGGTCAGCTGTAGTAGTGGAGAATAAGAATGATGAAGTTGACTGGTTAAAATATTGAATAGAAAGAAAAATGCTAGATGAGACACAACTCGAGACATAACAGTCACCTGAATAAAGTCTTTGAAAGGCTTTATTCAGGTGAGCTCGTGGAAAGAACGGAACAACGAGGTTTTATTTACCAGTTCGAAATTCACATTAGACGATCCCTAGGTGTTGCAGATATTAAACGTACGAGGAAAAATAGAAATCTTTGGTCTGAGATTGTAGTCTTCGTCAATTCAACATTCATTTTGCATGGAACACTGTCAGCAGCCTAGCGACTTACTTATGGGCGAGAGTGAGTAGTAAAACAAGTGATTCACTTCAAATTGGACCTAATCAAAGGCCTTGACCTTCACATTAGTGTAACTTTAGATGCATGTTATATATATATATATATATATATATATATATATACCAATATCGTATTGTCCACCATACATATACATATGTATATATTATGAAATTAGAAAATGCTATTCATCGATACCTTCACAGCAAAACTATAAGTTGCAACTATGTCAGTTTTATTGCAAGAAAGCTTATTCTCCTTTGATTTATGTTTTTAACAGGGTTAAGAAAACTCCTTGCTGCTTTGAGTGACGAGGAAAAAGGACAAAGTAATGTTACTTCCTTGCTAGAAAAATCAAATAAATGTGATCAGGTGTTTAATATTCTGGAGAATGTTTCAAAACTACCAGGACATGAGGTAAGATGCATTAAACAGTAACTTGTTATAAAGAATGCCTACACAGATATTTCTTTTTCATAGAAGGGCGATTTATCCTTCCTAAACTCATTTTCTATCATTTGGGTCATTTTAATTCCACAAACAGCAATGAACATTAGTGACTGAGAATCATTGACCATCTTGAATTATACTGAGGTTATGGTAGATTGTAAAAGCAGAAGAAACAGATCAATCAAGAAAATTTTTGAAGGTTAAATAAGCAGCTCTTGCTGCTTACAATTTATTCAATTAACATAATTGAGTTTGGTCTTCATGTTAAGTACATCATTGTCATAGCTTCATTCCTTGCTTGTTGATCAAGAGAATCTTCTTCTTGAGTATTTTAGTTATCATGGTCAATTACAGGAATGTCTTTACAGGATATTTAAGGTTGACTGTGACCTTTAATTTTATAGTGGAACATTTTTTAGTCCAAGCATCATCGTGGTGCACATTCCCAGGACCACAAATAAATAAAACTACTTTTGTAATGATCAAGGTGGATTAATTTTTATATTTGAGGGTCATTCCATATCAAGACAAAAAAAAATTGACAGTTTCCATAAATGGGGTCTCAGGTTTTTTTTTAATTTTGTTCCATAGGATCTGTATGGAGAGAAACCACAATCCTAAAAATTTCACCTTGATAGCTTAAAAGGATTCAAAAGTTATCAAATTTTGAATTTTTATTAAATGTAATTGAAATTGTTAGCCTTGAGGTTAAAACATGATTTTGGCAACTTTTCCCACCAACTTTACAATTCAGCAATCCAAAACTTTGCCTTAACCATGAGGCAGAAATCTAGTTCTGATGTAGAATTCAACATAAATGTAACAATTTTGGCATTTTTTTCACTAATAAATAGTATTTTTTTAGGAAACAGCTTGCTTCAAATGGTGAAAAACACCATTTTAGAGGGAACATCTTGCTTTTTGTATGGCATTAAAGGGCATTAATGTTCCCATTTTTTATTTTTAACAGAGTTGTTTACATCTAGGAAATACTAAAAATAAAACTTCTTTTTTATTCTACATTTTATGGTGTATGTTAAACAGATTTAAGAACTTACTTGCATTTTGAGAGTCTGGAAAATAGCATAGAAGATGAAAACTGATTTCCAAATTTATGCATGTTTGAAGATATGTAGTAAAGCATATATGACAAAAAGTGAAACATGAAAAATGAGTTATTGCAACAGATAGCTTCACTATATTTTGGCCACCAAGGAATAATTCTAGAAGTTCTTTGCAAGCTTACATATACATGAAATAGGTGGCCCATCAAATATGTGACAAAGCATTACAATTTGTTAGGTTGATCATCTGAAAAAGAAAGGACATTCTGTGTTTTAAGTCCTTTGGTTTGAAATTGCCCAAGACTAATATGATTTCAAGGTGGACAGCCAAGTGTTAGCATGGTCATTCAAAGGAATGTTTCCTCATGCAGATAGTCATTTTGTTTAAAGTTGCAAAGAAGGAAAATTGTTTTTGTTTCAGCATTTTGAAACAACTTGTGGTCTTTTGTGGACAGGATGGTTTTCAATGTTATATGTGTTGATGGCCATTTCTTTTCTTTTATAAAAAAAGGATCTTTTACTGTTGCTATTTTAGGTTAGGACAGATTTAAAGACCATGAAGGCTACTTTTCCAGTTTTTTCTTTGTTTTCCTTACACAACTTGATAGGATTGTGCTGAGCTGTTGTTTGCTGTGGATAAGTAATAACTTGAGCTTGATGCATCTTTGTTTCCATGGTCTTTCAGGTGGTCTTGTGAATGCTTTTTCATAGTTTTGTGTTGCTCCTTTGGGTGACATTCGTGATACTGTAGCCATGTGGATGATGGTTAGGGTAGTGTGGTTTCCTGGAAGGGGGCACTAATTATTTGTTCTGCTGTTGCAAATTGGATTTGTTGTTGTTTGGAAATTGATGATGTTATTGTTGTGCCTTTTGATGATTTAAAATCTTTTCTACACAGCAATAGCTCATTTTCAGGGTATTTTTGTTGAAAATTTTGTGGAGTTTGGTAGACATGGGGAAATGTCTGTTGATAAGATGTAAAGAGGCTTTTCCAATGTTTGTTGTGAGGCAGGTTGAACTAGATAAAGCTTTGATTTCTTGTGTAGTTGTGTAGCAGGTATGGTGTAAATGATAGTGATGTTAAGTACATGTTTATTTTGAAGCCAGCTTTGTATTCAGACTTACCATTACTGGACATTTTTTATTGAATACATTTTCTGATAGTCTTTTGCTGACTGATTCTTGTATTTCTGTGATTATAGTTGGTGAATGATGAAGGTATACTAGTTTACAGAAGGTGGTTATTTTCTTTCTTTTGTGTGTATGTGTATGTTATGAGATCAAAGGTGATATAAAGTGTGGAAGTCTACTTGATTTAGTTTGGTCTTTATTTCAATTTTGAATCAATTAAAAGTATATTTGTCTTTGTTTTTCATGGTTTTTTTTACATTTTACATAATGATCAAGCTATTTTCTTTGCAAAATCAACTATTTACCTTCTTAGTTCTTTCTCCTAAGTTTCATAGAAGTAAATTCCATTAAGTTTGCACCTGTGCCTCTCTCTTTTTGATTTAGAATTGGTATGGTCACCATTTTCTATTTATTGTCTTTTTTTTATGCAGCTCAAAACAATATGGGAAATATTAGAATATGTTCTTTTAACAACATCAGAGGTACCAGGGCTGCATTCATCTGGAATAGTAATAATGCAAAGACTTCTTCAAAATCATTTGAAACATATTTATACAGCACTGAGCCATGCTAGTCCAAAAATTTTGGTAAATGCAACGTTGAAGCTACTGGCATCAGTGAATACTCAAGGGATTGTAGCAGTTAGAGAATGCCTTAATAATTTTAATTTTTCATTGAAGTCCCTTGAGGGAATCAGCAAAATTAAACCAACAAAGGTATATTTTTTGTTTATTTAGTAGTATTTTAATTTTTTACAAATTAGTTGATAAAAATGTACCACATTTAGATTAATCAAATGATATACATGGTAAACTTTTATTGTTATAACTTTTAGTTATTTTTCAAAATACCACTGAAACTTACAGAAAAATCTAATTTGTAATCATATGGGGTTTTAGTTTGGGTATTCAAGTACATTAGTACAATATAGTATAATATAGCATAGGATAGTATTGAATGATACAGTATATAGTATAGCATAGACTAGTGCAGTATAGTATATAGTATAGTATAATGTAGTATAGTACAATATTGTGTAGTACAGTATAGTATAGTATAGTATAGTATAATACAGTATCCATAAATGCTAGATCCAATGGTCCTTGCAGGACATAGGGCAACAAGATGGTGGTAGTAGTTCCAATTCTTAGTCAGAGCTTGAACACTTTGGAAACATTTCTGTCTACAGAGAGTAAAGAGGAATGAAGGCCAACATTGGAAAGACAAAGATTATGGTGACAGGAAAGAAAAATGAAGTTATCAGGTCAGGCAGATTTTCATGTGGAGTATGTGGAAGTGGAGTTGGTCAAAACTCAATTCTGTTTATCTCTTCCCATTACTAGTGCCACAAGTGATGCATAGGATTACAAAAAGTACATGGCAATTTGAACTTCCGATGCCCTACCTGCAATGGTCAAAATCAATGCCAGGAGAAAGAAGACAATGGCAACATCCAGTTGGACAAAGAGTTGTTACCTTGGTGACCTCCTGGATACTCAGGGAGGAGTTGAACAAACTGTAAGGAGTTTCTGCTGCATGACAGAAGTGGAAAGAGATTGCCAGCCTTCTAGTGAACAGAAGCCTACCATTGAAAAACAAAGGACAAATTTTTGATGCATGCATCAGGTCAGTATTATTGTAGGTGGCAAACATGTGGAGTGGAACCATTGGAAACAATGCTGAGAAGAAGAAGGCTGATGGTATGGGCACATCAGAAGAAGATATATGAAGGACCCCATTTGAAGAATTTTGAACTCAAATGTAGAAGGAAGATGACCACCTGGGCGGCTGTAGAAAAAGCTGGAGGAAATGAGACAAGTGGGTCCTAAAGAGGAAGGTGTAATGGATAGAGACAGGTGGAAGAGTCTCATAGACCATCAAACTCCATAGCTATAGGGAAAAAAGACACTAAATTGAGAAAGTAAAAGTGAAGTAAGCATATCAATAAAACAAAGCTAACCATGGCATTAAACTCTTTGTGTTTAAAACATAAATTTAAGAAACATATATATATATATATATATATATATATATAACATTTGTATAATCAGATGTATGAGTAAGAAAAACTCTAACTTTACAGTACTCAGAGTTTCATGTCTTTCACAATCTTCAGCTGTACACTTTTTTGTGTACAGCTGAAGATTGTGAAAGACATGAAACTCTGAGTGCTGTAAAGTTAGAGTTTTTCTTACTCATACATCTGATTATATGATAGCTCCTACATTTAATGTGGTAGAGCACTGTTGTTGATGACATTTCATATTCATTTGTTATTATAACATTTATATATGTATATTAATGGTTGTAGTAATGTTATAGTCAATTTAGTGTAAGTCCTTCTACTGTTTGTATGTCAGTATGATTATTTCTTTCAAATAAGTCACATTCATTTCTTTGAAATAAATGTGACTTATTTGTCAGATAGTAAATTGTTTCTTTGCTTTGCTTGTATGTATAATTTCCCACAAATCCAAAGAGATAGGTAAAATCAATATGAAGGGATAAACATCTTGTTCTGATTTGTTTAACAGAAATTGTACATTACAAAGTTTGTTTTCTGATCAAGGTATTTAATTTTGACTTGCAGCAAACCTTGCAGTTAATCTGATTTTTTTATAGAAATAGGGATATTTCAATGGGGTGCTGGAATAAAAATATTCCATGTCTTTTCATTAAAAGTCTGCTTTTGGTCTTGAACTTTTCCTGTGAATATTTTTACATATTGTTAAATGAATTTATGCATATGTTATATGTGTATTAACTAATAACATTATTTGAGTGTCATTTAAATGTGAATGTATTTTTTTTTCTCTTCTTTTAACAGCATTTTCCCAATAGCTAGGCTCAGACAGTGCCCTTCTGAGTGACTTTGTTATGGCAGTGTGTCATTTCTTGGCAAGATGCCCTTCCTGATGCAAACCCATGACTTTTTCATTTTTAAAAAGTTCCCAAGACTTTTTGTCTGCTCAGGGAATTGATCCCAGAACCATTTGGTTACATTGCAACCAAACCAACCATTTAAATTACTTTACTAGACCTAACTCATCTATTTTGTAATAGTATTTGCCATTACTTGAACAAATATTTTGAATAAATCTGGAAGCACCTGAAATACACCTAGCTGCTCAGGTATCTGGTTAAGTTTATTATTAGATCAACAAATTTTATTCAGGAAGAATAACTATGATCCAAGTCATGAGTTGTTACAGTCATAAATATTATATTGTTCATCATTGCAATATTTTTGTACAATAGTTATTCATTTCTTCTTTTGCAGGATGGTGTAGATGTTTGTGGAAGCTTCCTTAAATGGTTTTTGTCATTACTTATTTTTGGTGATTTAAGAACAACTCGACAAGTACTTGGTATAAAAGGTAGCTTTCTCTTGTTATTTTCTTTGCCAGTAAGACATATATAGATATGTGATATTTTCTTTTACATGATAATGACTTGTCATTTCATATTAAATTGTTTCACACATACTTGAGGTAACAAACTTGAAATTTATTAGTTTTGTTCTTTGAAAATTTGTTTATCCAACATCTTCTCATAAATTTATATGCTTCAATGATGCACTATCATTGTGGTACCATCATTTCTTAACTGTAAGGAAAGTAGGGTCTTACTTTAGATGTAGAAAAGTTATAAAGCATGAGAATTTCCAGCCAAAACAATGTATAAATCATATATTTGATAGCTACAGATAATAAGTCTGTTACCACTGGTTGTAATTGTTGAATTTTTGTGTGGGTCTACAGCATTGTTTTTGAACACATTTTTGAGCAACAGTAATATGCTTTTAATTAAAGTTTTGATGAATATATACATTGTTTAAGGGAATCCTTGTGAAGGTTTACTTTCCTTTATTTTAAAGAATTACTTATTAATTGTTTGCATGCCTTTCCCTTCCTTTAGCTGACTCTCTCTTTTCATTTACCTTTCTCCTTTTCTTTTTCACAACCTCTTACTGTCATTATTTTGCATTACAGATAATCATGGGTGCACATCTGCAACTGCCTGTTTCCCATATTGATATTCGTCTTTTTGAATTCAAAGCTGAATATTAGGCTTAAGAACTGCACAGCTATGTTACAATATGGCCTTAGGAGCTAAATATTTGATGTAAAATTAGATTGATATCATCATAGCACTGTTAATGGAAAATTAAATCCCCATACCAGTATTGCATACATTTTAATGAGGTGGACTCCCTCACATTACCTAACATAACACCTAGCATCTTTATGTTATTTTTTATTTACAGTGGTATCCATGTGTAATGAACTTTGATACAATTAACTTTCATTGAACATAATAGACATTGATTGTAATCTCCTCTCCCCTGCCTACTCTTTCCTTTGTCACTATTCTACCTGTAATGCATTTCATTTACAATGAATTAAGAAAAAACTCTCAAAAAATTCATTGTCAGGGTTTCATTGTACTTCTTTCTTCCCGCCTTTCTTCGTTCCTTTCTTTCTTTCTTTCTATCTTTCTTTCTTCCTTCCTTTATTTATTTTTTTAATCTTTTATTTGTTTAGTTATTAAGTTGCAATAAATGGTGGTAAATACAGTCACATTAAGACCTGCTCTCTCAATATTTTTGACATTACCCATAATGAAAGGTACTTTTGTAAATGCAGATCTATATTCACTCTTTTCATGGAGAAGTTGTGAAATATGCTGCAAACAATCATTTTATTTCTTCACATTGGATGTATGGTAAAGGACTTTATAGTCCACCAAAAGCAGTTACATATTTTTTGTTGATTTTATCTGGAGATGTTGAGTTATGGCCAGGACCAAATCATATATTTATTAAACAGCTAAAAGACCTTGTTTTGTGTAAAGATATGAGGATTCATGAAAGTTTGTGTAAAGATATGAGGATTCATGAAAGTATATGAGTTTGTTGGGAAAAAAGATATTCTTGCTGGACTTTTATACTCATATAATAATGACACTTCTTGTTTAAATTTGAACTTTTACGACAAACAACACTTCAGTACCATCCCTGAAAATTTCAGGTATGTATATGAATAGAAATAAAAAGCTTTAGACCCAGAAGGATGCATCACAGCCTATATCAAGCAAGGAATTCCTTACACAAGATGAAGTGATTTGAAAACTAATGAAATAGAGTGTTCATGAATTGAAATTTCTTTTCAACACACCAAGATATTAATAATTAGATCAATATACAGACCCACCAATGGATCAAAAGATCTTTACAGAAACTTTAACATACTGTGATGGATTGCTTTCGAAAATCACACTCATTGAAAAAGAAGTAATTATCCTTGGAGGTACAAACTGTAATTTTCTGGGAAAAAATGATGAGGAAAACTTTTTTTTCAATTGTATCAGTATAGACACCCAATTACATCTGCAACACATATTACCAATAATTAAAAAATGCTACTTGATATCATTTATTAAAATTCTCCAACAACATCACAACATCAACTTTCATAGGGAGTAAACAATCCATACAGACCTCAGCAATCCTGAAATGATTTATTGTATGTGAAAAATAAGTGAATTAAAGTTTAGTTTTAGAAACATCAAATGCAGAACTATATGATAAATACTGTATAATGATAAAAACTGTAACAATGAGTGTGTCATTGAAAAGCTAACAAATGCCAATTGTCAGTCTTTTTATGAGCCTTATGACCCTGAAATTCTATGGAAGAATTTGAAAACTACTTTGCACAATGTCTTAGATCATCATGCACCAATGATTGATTATAAAGTCAGAGGAAAGCCCTGGTTATGGCTGGACAGTTGTATAAATGCAAAAATGAATAAACAAGACAATCACGCTCGAAAATTGAAAAAACTTAAAGACTGTACTTGATACTAAACTGTGACAAATTAAATATATAAGCTAACCAAGTCTGCTAAATGTAACTCCCCTAACTTCTTCCTACTTGAAAACTCAAAAAATTCTTACAGATTTTAGAAACCCTTTAAGCAAGTGTTTTTGATAAGTTTAGTCTTTCAGTTCCTCATCATCCTTTGTCATAAATAGTACCCAAACCGCTGACAGACATTAAATCACCATGCACTCCTGTGAATATTTTTCTACATTTGCCCAATCCCTTCAGAGAACCATATATATTGAATACTAACTTCATATGGAGAGATTCAACTACAAATCATCATCATCATCATCATCATCATCATCATCATCATCATCATCATATTCGGTTTAATGTTCGTTTTACATGCTAGCATGTGTTGGACGCTTTCTTGAAATTGACTTCCAAGTTATCATATCCTTCACTAGGTATCTGCTGACACCTTTTTGTTTGAGATCCATCCTTATCACTTCCTCCCATGTTTTCATCGGTTTTCCTCTGTCAGTGGTTCCTGTCACCTTGATTGTTCTGCATCTACTTGCCCAAGCATTCTTGCCCATTCTCTCCACATGACCAAACCAACGAAGCCTCCTATTCTGCATACAGCTGCCAATACTGTCCAGATTCAATCTCTCTCTGAGTTCATTGGAAATGAGCCTGTCCTTTAGACTTACGTTGCACATCCATCTTATCATTCTCATGTCATTCCGCTCCATGCACGTGACATCTTAAGCTTTCACTGTCCAAGTTTCACTGCCATACATCATTGTGCTACGTATTCATGCTTGGTAGACTCTACCTTTGGTAGGTAATGGCAGAGCTCTGCTGGTTAACAATGGCATCAGTTCTCTGAACTTACTCCATCCACTGTTAACCCTTGCTGTTACACTTGCACCAGCTTCTCCCTCAGCTCCAAGGGTGTCACCAAAGTAGCAAAACGTCTGAACAACTTCAATTTCTCACCCTCCAAATGCACTTTCCATAGGTCACAGGTTGCCTCTCCTTCTATGCACCTCTTGCAGATAAAACGGTAACTTTCTACAAATATATATTTGATTTTTCCAACATTTGTTTTCAAACAAGGAACTATAAGCAAAGTTGATCACCACCTGAAAACCCTGAAAAGCAACAGTCACTGAATTAGATAGCATCCCTGCCAGATACATAAAAGATATTTGACATGTCATCAAACAACCACTTGTACATCTTATAATCTCCTCACTGCCTTCAGGTATTGTACCTAACGACTTTTGAATTGCTAAAATGTCACCCATATTTGAGTCTGGGGACCCAAAAAGCATCGAAAACTACCATGCAATATCTGCACTCCCAGTGGGGATCAAAATACTGGAGGAAGTGTGTCCATTCCCAATTAAGTGCATACCGCAAAAGAAACAAACTACTCTCATTGTAACAGCTTGACCTCAGACCATTCCACCAAACATGCTGCAGTATTACTTATCATATCCTGAAAGCCATGGATGAAGGTGAATTGACAGGTGTGACTAACAGTAAGGCATTAGATACTGTTAGCCATGGCTCACTCTCCAAGCTGAAATATTATGGTAGCAAAGACACTCCTAATGAGTGGTTTACCAACTACCTCGTTGGGGAAATTCGGCATGCTCAATGTAATGGCTATCTATCGCATCCAGAACCAGTATTTTGTGGTGTACCTCAGGGATCCCTGTCTGGTCCAGTTTTATTCGTGACCCATTTCAATGACATCCACAAACGTATAAAAACTGTATCTTAATCAAGATATCTTGTATATGTAAAGGTGACTGAATATCTGGTTCCACAGCAAAATTGTCACTGAAACAGGATAAGGAGCAACAGGACAAACAAGTGTCCTCAACCAAAAATTAACATCTGGACAAATAACAAATATAATGTAAATACGTTTTGACAAAAAATGCTATCAACAATAGATTTGACATCATGAAAAAAAATCAAAACAGGAAACTAAATGTTACATAATAAGTAATTAGGACCTTACTTACAGGGTCAAAAGGTAACTAGCCAGAACTCCAGTGTTCTGTTTCATTTCTGCTTGTTACCTACCCCAAGAATAAAAGCTGGCCTCCATATGATACTGTTCAGAAGGTCTACATGAAGTCCAGATCTCAATGTAGTTGTTTTTTTCTATGTGGTTTACTGTTGGACCAACTTGAATTACACAAAAAGATGCCCACATTCAACCCCTAAAATATGTGTTGATGGAAGCTGGGAGCAATATTCATCCAAAGGCAGACCGGAAGTTGGCTCTACGTCGTTGTGCTGCTGTCCAAGGTCAAAGTACCACCCAAGCTCATACGCCCGACCATTGTTCTTGTGATATTTATTTCTGTTCCTTTATTCTTTAATGCATCACCTCTGAGATCTTGTTAACTTGCCTAATGGTGGCAATATTTTCTTATTCAATGATTTTTTTTATTTATTAAAAATTATTTTTATTGTACAAGGGAAAATAAATAAGAACCGTGATTTTAATCATACGTTTGAAATTTTCTCTTGCTTTCATTTGTTTATATTAGTAATTTTTTATTGAATTTTCAGTTTTTATGCATGAAGTTATCAAAAGTCTGAGCTCAACTGCTGCATCATCAGTCATTCTTGTTCTTTCAACACTTTCTGAAAAGGTAAGTTAATTTAGGTAAATTTCTCTGTAATGTATCCCTTCTCGTGCCCCAAATATAAATAAACTTTGTTGAGCTTGTTGTTATGGAATAGTCACATTCTTAACTGCTACTTTTCATTCTTTTCTTGACGGTCCGTATGACTTCGAATTCATTTCTTGACCAAAGGATACTGAATTTTAAGCATTCATCATTGCCTGGCCAGTATTTTGTTGGCTTGATAGATCTCTATCCGGTTGGACCCGAGGGCCGTTACAGCCATCATAAAAAAATTACATAGCTTCTGTTTGGTGCAGTGTTTTTCAATTCCATAGGATCGTATTATAGCTTTCTGCTTGGTGAAATTTATTTCTTGAATATGGAAAAAAGACGTAGCCATTGTTAAGTGCAGTATTTTGAATTATGCCGACACCAACTTTGAGCTTTTATACGGTGCTTAGTTTGTGATTCCACTTGCACCAGACACACCCATATAGACTTCGAATTTTATAAAGATATAAGATGTAGTATAAGGAGACGCTTAAATGGTGAGATATGTGGCTTGCTATCAAATGTGTAAAGATGTTGCTTATTCAAGGAGCCCCTGTTAAGGACGCTAAAATAGGGGGGCATATTCATCCATTGGTTCTGGATCGAGGAACTACTGTTTACGGTATTTGATGTTTCATATGAACGTGATTTTATGAAAGAAGTCTCAACGAAATCAATTTTATTTTTTGTATTCAAGGTTGAAAATTTCTTTGAAAAATGTCTTAGTGAATTTACATTTAGTTTGACTTTAAAAATTTATAGTGTTCTAGAAGACTGTTAAAATGAAGAAATGTTGTCACGATTTGAGTTGTATTAGGACAGAATAATATAAAATTAAGACAACTGAGACAGTTTAGATACACAATGAGGCAAAATTTTAACCTAATTATAAGGTAAAGAAACTAAAAGAGAGGAAGTGGAAGACCTAAAACTACGTAGTGTGACAACATCAAATAGATGGACTTGTATGGAGTGCTTAGTAACAGTGAGATTAGCAGAATCATTGTCTCAAAGCCTTTAACAAGGGTATGGAATCACGGACTCACTGACAGACAGACTTACTGACTAACTGGCTGAATGACTAATTGAATGAATGGAATGAATGAATGAATAAATAAGTAAAGGATGGATTTAATTATAATAACATAGAGAATGTACATTAAGTTTAACGTTGTAAGTTATCTAAGTTGACATTTTGATGGTTTGTTTTTCAGATTGTCAAGGAAGAAGGTCTTCTGAAGAAGTCAAAGATCGAGTGTTTTAATGCCCATGCTTTAAGTGAACTTTGCAAATTATGTAGATTTGGTGACATCAACAATGAAGAAGACGCTAAGGTTCAACAATTATCATTTGATCTTCTTTATGATCTATGTTGTAACAAAGATGTCGGCATTGGGTTTGAAAGTAAAGAAGCTGGTTTAACAAGGAGGTAATCCCGACAATTAACTTGACTTTTTCTAAAATCTTATTTAATGGTTTCACAGTTTAATTTGTGATTGATTGATTTCTTTCTCCACACTTTGTACATTTCTGTAAAATGTCTCTCGATCGATTTGCTTTTCTTCTCCGTTTCGTTTCGAGTGCTTCTTCTTGCGTTGTAAATGTCAAGCCTTCGACTGCTTTCTTTAAAAATCGCCTTTTTAATCCATTACCATGTCTCCTCACTTCTTACTTGTGCTTTTCTGATAAGTATTATAATAATTATTATTACTATTATTATGAAATTGTAGATATTATCATTATTATTAATGCTACCATTATTATCGATGTATGGTAGGTTAGTTTACCATTGAAACTGCGCTACAACAATTATATTTAGGTTTTACGTTACTAACCCAGTACAAGATGTTTGTATCATGAATTCTTGGATAATTTGTTAGTCTTGTAAACATGTATCTTACGTTTGGTTTTATAGTGAAGATCATTAAAATGGATATGTAGGGTTGTAATATATTGTACTATATTAATTAACGTCATGGAGTTGTTTGATCTTTTTGTTGTCATGAGTAGCTATTGCGTAGTGGTTGGTTTAGTTGCACAATAAATCAAGAGGTTTCTGTTTAGATATTGGAACTATAGCATTACCAGGAGGGGGTNGTATGGTAGGTTAGTTTACCATTGAAACTGCGCTACAACAATTATATTTAGGTTTTACGTTACTAACCCAGTACAAGATGTTTGTATCATGAATTCTTGGATAATTTGTTAGTCTTGTAAACATGTATCTTACGTTTGGTTTTATAGTGAAGATCATTAAAATGGATATGTAGGGTTGTAATATATTGTACTATATTAATTAACGTCATGGAGTTGTTTGATCTTTTTGTTGTCATGAGTAGCTATTGCGTAGTGGTTGGTTTAGTTGCACAATAAATCAAGAGGTTTCTGTTTAGATATTGGAACTATAGCATTACCAGGAGGGGGTTGTTAAGTGAGTTATTTGCCCTCAACGTAATGGGTTTCACCATGTGTGATTTACTGTTGAATCAACTTGAATTACACAAGAGAATGGCCACAGACATACAACCCTTAAAATTATGTTTTGATGGAAGCTTGGAACAATATTCCGCCTGAAATCATCCAAAGGGAATTAAAAATTGGCGCTACCACCTACATCGTTGTACAGCTGCCCAAGAAAAGCATTTTGAAGACCAAATCTAACATTTCTGGTAGCCAGACTTTTTTGTTTCTCGCAATTAAATAAACTGTACCAGATTTCCAGAATTTATTTTTCTGGGGCACCCTGTAGAGCAAACTGTTTAATTTACTTACATCCAGAGGAAAATTTGAGAGCAGAGGTAAGCAGGTGAAGACTGATAGTTGAGTTTAGTCGTAGTAATTTACATATTTCAACTGAAAAAAAGACAATAAAAGAAAACCCAAACTTGATTTGAGATAAAGTGAGAATATCGTTATTAAGATAGGATAAGTTTCAATTATTCAAGAATTTTCAAGTGCAAAAGACACACTCTGATGAAGTAGTTAATTATAAACTCTCATATTAGGGCTTGTCCAAAAACTGCTGAAAATCTTATGTCAAGTTGAGAAAGTAATTAAAAAGTCATTAAAATTCTCAATGGTCTGGTGGGACGGATTTTTAGTGCCTTAAAAGGTGTTTATTGACATGTCGACATGTAGAGATTAGTTCGGATCTTTTGTTTAATAGTTTCAATTTAGACGTAATTTTGTGGAATTTCTCTGTCAGACAGAGGTTGCACGTTTTGCTGCCATTAACATACGTGTGGGCATGGTCGATCACTCTCCACTTCAATTTAATTTCAATTTTAACTTACATTGGCTCTATTTTAGTAAATATTGAGCACTCTGCAATTATATTTGTTTATCTGTTGATAGGATTATACTTATATAAAGTTATATTAACAAATGAATGTGAAATGTCATCAGCAACAGTGCTGTACTACATTAAAACGTAGAAGCTATCATATATATACTATAGCTATTTTATATGCTTATATATACTTATAATATAGAATTAAAAAGTTATAAGACCCTTGCAAGTGTCTTATCAGAAATTTTGAGGTATTAGTAATTTCTTAATCAGATGTCCTATCTGGCGGCAAGCCATCGTTTTTTGTGAAATACGAAATTTTAGTTTGCACTGAAAATTGAAACTTGAGCCTCGTAGTTTTAATGTTACTGCATTTGCGAATAGCATGTCATTTCATGTTATGTCAGAATTCTTCACAATATTCAGTGGTAACTTTATTAGCATTTTTAATCCACTGTGGTCGTTTGGTGACCTGCATTTCAGTAATGCTTGGATACCAAATTTTAGTACGTTGAAGGTAGAGTTAGAAATTATTGTGCCCCACCTCGGAAACGAAAAATAGGAGGGAACCCATTGCAACGTACGTTGTACATTTACTAAAGACTCTTGATGGAAAGAAGAGAGAAAGAGAGCGAGAGAGAGGGGCATGCACAACACCTTTATATATATATATAAAGGTGTTGTGCGTGCAGGAGACTAGATGGAAAGGTTCCAAGGCTAGGCAAATTGGAGGTTACAAAGTGTACTACCATGCTTCCAGTACAGCAAGAAATGGAGTTGGCATCGTCTTGGAGAAGAGTCTGGTACCAGGAGTGGTAGCAGTGGAGAGGATATCAGACAGGCTAATGTGCATGAGGCTGGAAGTAAGCGGCGAGGTGTTTTGTGTGGTGAGCCCGTATGCCCGACAAGTGGGTTGCGAGGAGGCCGAGAAGGAGGAATTCTGGAGAAGTTTTGATGAAACGATTACCCAGCTGCCAGGACAAGAGAGGGTGCTCATAAGAGGAGATCTCAATGGTCTTGTAGGTGAAAGAAATGTAGGGGATGAAAGGATCATGGGCAGGCATGCTGGTGATGCTATCATACGCCTGGCAACCAGGTTTGATCTTGCAGTTGCAAACAAATTCTTCTAGAAAGCAGATCAGCACAGGGCAACATACTGCTGTGGAAATTCCATCAGCCAGATTGACTATATTCTATATAAAAGAAACCAGCTGAAGGAAGTTATGGACTGTAAGGCTTTACCTGGCGAAAGTGTAACAACACACAATTGACCAGTGGTGTGCACTCTAAAGCTGGTGGTGACCGTGAACAGAGCGAAAAGGAAGCCATCCAAAGTGTGGCTGAAGATGTGCTGGGAAGGAGTACAGGAGGAAGGAAAAACGATAAGGAAACGTGGTGGTGGTGAGAGGAAGTCCAAGAAGCTATCCAGATGAAAAAGAAAAGTTACAGAGCCTGGCGCAGAGACAGGAGTGATGGAAGGAAAGTTGAGTATTTAGAAACAAAACTAGAGGCCAAAGCTGCAGTACCTAGGGCTAAGCAGGTGGCATGTGAGGAATTTTATGGCAGTCTGGATACTGCTGATGGACGGAGGAAGATCTTTGGAATAGCAAAGCAGATGGACAAAGCTTCCAAGGACATCCAACAGATCAAAATGATGAAGAATGAAGATGGTAGAGTTCTGGGTGATGAAGAGGATATTTTGAATAAATGGAAAAGTTACTTTGAGAAGTTGATGAATGAGGAAAACCCCAGAGAAGAGAGGGAGAAAGTGGAACAGATCCATGAACAGGAAGTACCAAGAATTAGCGGAGAAGAGGTGAAGAGGGGACTGTTGGACCGGATGCGTTACCTGTGGAAGTGTGGAAAGCAAGGAGCGAGAAGGGTCTGGTTCGACAATCCAGAGTGATTGAGGGAGTGAGAGGGGGGTGAAGAAGCGGATTCAGGCTGGCTGGGGCAACTGGAGAAAAGCGACTGGTGCCCTATGTAACAAACATGTACCAGTCAAACTGAAGGGCAAGGTGTACAAGTCCTTGGTTCGACCGGCATTGTTGTGTGGAATGGAGGTAGTGCCTCTCACAAAGCGCCAAGAAAGCCACTTTGATGTTGCGGAGATGCGAATGCTGCGCTGGGGAAAGGGTGTAACTAGAAGGAACAAGATCAGGAATGAAGGTATCCGAAAAGAACTAGGTGTTGCAGAAGCCTGTAAGAAGATACAAGAGTCTAGACTTAGATGGTTCGGGCATGTTGAAAGAAGAGGTGAACAGTACGTGGGAAGAAAGT
>RDPX01000061.1:1143575-1189542 GCA_003991215.1 Morbakka virulenta | reverse complement strand
CTCTCTCTCTCTCTCTCTCGCTCTCTCTCTCTCTCTCTCGCTCTCTCTCTCTCTCTCTCTCTCTCTCTCTCTCTCTCTCTCTCTCTCTCTCTCTCTTTGTCTCTCTCTCTCTCTCTCTCTCTCTCTCTCTCTCTCTCTCTCTCTCTCTCTCTCTCTCTCTCTCTCTCTCTCTCTCTCTCTCTTTTCTTTCTCTCTCTCTGTCAAGGGTAATTTGTTGTGATTTCTGTCTCGTTCTCTCTAGCTCGCTCTACCCCCCCCCCTCTCTCTATATATTTGTATATATAATATTATATTACATAGGATTTTCAAAAAGCATCAGACAGGACTTAGACCACCTTGCAACTTGTATGATTCTGAAATCTTGACTGTTAGAAAGGAGGAGAGCCTGCTGAGGCTATGAAAATTGCATATTTTTGGAGTATAGAAAGGCTGATCGTTCTAGACGGCGTGAAGGACGACCACATTACAGAGGTATTAGGCGCGGAACCAGTTATAAGCTTTGTGAAATGAGCTTGGTTATTTTGTTATTCCCACACTTTTAGAGAATGAGTGACGAAAATTTGATATGGAAGAAATAGGAAATGCGAGTGAGATGAAGAAAAAACGAGGTAGCACAACTTGAAATAGTTGATGTTTTGGAGGACAAAGAAATAAAAGCATTGAAAACAGAGGATACTGAACACATGAACCGCATCCAGATATTGATACCGGATCAAAGCAAGGAACATTATTGTAATAATGTTTACAACGACGACGACGACGATGATGATGATGATAATGATAATGACGTAGGCGACAATTATGATGCTGATCATGATAATAATAATGGTAGTAATGATGGTAATGGTGACGATGAGTTAATTGGTTTTTTTCAGTTCAACCTTTTGTCATATATGAAAATAGCGAAATATAACTTAAAACCCTTTTCCTGAGCATAATGGTCAAGGACTTAGCCTCAACCTCCAACATTCGGTGCATTTTGAGGTTTAAGTCGACCTCAAAATATACAACTGTCAAACACAGAAATCCTGCGTATAAAAGACCCTTACTAATTTTGCTTCTTTTTGAATAAATACATATAAATCAAATGGTCTACATGGCCACGTCATGTAAGCGTAGTTTTCAAAACAGTACTGCAAAGTGACACATCCCTTTTGATAGCCTGTTTGACTCATATGTTTAGTCTTTACTTCTACTGACATATTTAAAGAATGATCACGTAGACATGTCAAACTCTGCCCTTACACTGACTTTTACTTGGTTTATACCGTTTTAATTATTAATTTAGAAAAGGAGAAAATCCGCTGCCTTACATATTTGTGAAATATTTGATTTAACCAACAAAGTTACTAGTTTTTTATGTTTGAAATGAAATTCAAAAGGAATATTATGTTTAATTGGTTTTTGTTGTATTTACAAAAATGATAATTAGAATAACATTAACATGAGGTCATTTTAAGCTTCCACTTTTATGAGCCAGAGTAATCTTTCTAAAATCTATTATATATATATATATATATATATATATATATATATAGTTGTAGTGCTCTGGGGCCTAATGATGGCAATTGCACTGTAACCAAGTGGTTCCAGGCTCCATTACTCGAGCGGGCACAAAGACGCCAGAACTTTACAGAAGAAATGACCATTGGCTGGCGTCAGAAATGGCATCCGGCCAAGAAATTCCCAACTGGTACTCCAAAGTCTTCTGACGGGCACCGTCCGAGTCCAGTTACTGGGGCAAATGACGTTAAAAGAAGAAAAAAATAGGGGGGAAATAATGTAGTGCTGGCTTAGTGTCAGTCAGTCCATTTAAATATCGATCTGTCAACACCTTGTCGAGTGACTAAGTAAGTGAGTGATTGACTGACTGACTCGCTGACTGACTGACTGACTCACTGACTGACTCACTGACTGACTGACTGTCTGACTAACTGACTGACTCACTGACTAACTGTCTGACTCACTNGAGTCCAGTTACTGGGGCAAATGACGTTAAAAGAAGAAAAAAATAGGGGGGAAATAATGTAGTGCTGGCTTAGTGTCAGTCAGTCCATTTAAATATCGATCTGTCAACACCTTGTCGAGTGACTAAGTAAGTGAGTGATTGACTGACTGACTCGCTGACTGACTGACTGACTCACTGACTGACTCACTGACTGACTGACTGTCTGACTAACTGACTGACTCACTGACTAACTGTCTGACTCACTGACTCACTGATTGACTGATTGACTGACTGACTCACTGACTCACTGACTGACTAACTGACTGACTGACTAACTGACTGATTGACTGACTGACTCATTGGCTTGTACGAACAACACAATAAGACGTTTTTATGCTTTTCATAACCTGGACTAAAAATTACACGAGATAAAAAAACCAAGGCCCTGGTTTTTCAGGTATTTAATTTTTGCTTGATATGGACTTTCAAAAGCATTTAACAGCAGTACATTACTTCGGTGGTCAAACGCCGTTGCTAAAAGGACTTATAATTGTTTGCAGTGTTTTAATGTTCTTATCAAATGGGAATGGCCTTTGTTGTTTCTTGAAGGGGGAGATACTCGTGTTTTTTATTCCACCGTTTGTCAAATTAATATTATTCGATAACTTAACATTAGATATATGTGAGCATGTAAGTAACTTTGACATAATTTCATTCCTCTCTTTTTTTTGTCCAATTTAGGAGAGCTAATTCAAAATGATTTTACAGAAACTTTAACATCACTATTAAAAGAGGATTCCGAGAGCTTCAGAGATGCAAAGAAGGTTCAGTTTGTTATCATTTATCTTAAGGTTTAGTTTAGCGGGTTTATTTTCTATGGTTTATCGCAAATGTCTTATAAGCCCGGGGCTTTGTCGCATGCACATGGAATACAGTAGTGGCAGCTTGGCTTGTCACAGTAATGTACGGAATGCACTGTATCCATTAAAAGTATTGATGTCAGCTTATTTTAGTAAGTTAGTGAATTGCCCTATCTTAAACTCAGTTGAATGTCAAGAACTTATACATGATCTTAGCACTGCAAATTTATCCCATTCTCAAGTGCAAGGACGTATGATACTGCTTCTTATGGAGGTGACTGTCACACTAAGAGATCTTTACTTATTTGCCATAAGAAAGGTGGTGTTGGCTGTTATAGCTGCCTTACAAGTACTAAAGAAACTCTGGCATAGACTAGGCTCTTTATTTACTTAATGGAATAATTCATTATAAAGTTCATTATAAAGGAATAATTCATTATAATGTTTTTGTAAAGGTTTTACTTGTCCATGTGCGCAAATATAAATATATATATATATGTGTGTGTGTGTTTGTGTGTGTGTGTTTGTGTGTGTGTGTGTGAGAGAGAGAGAGAGACAGACAGACAGACAGACAGAGTATAGCCTACCTTACCTAACGTATGTCGGAGGCTTGTGTGTCAAACCGCCCGACAACATGTTCCTTTCTTGTCTTGCTGTTGGTCACTTTACGTTGCAATGCCCCGATACCCATTCCAAGAGAGGGAGAAGAGGGGGAAGGGGAGAGAAAGTGATAGAGAAAGAGACGGAGGGACTCACTAGTTATTGACTTTGCATTAACTGACACCCCAGACGCCCATTGAACAAATAAGTGGACAGTCGAATATATTGACGTTACATGAGTTTATTAATGCTTTTGTACTTCATCTTATACAGGTTACTTGTGAAGTATTGGAGTTGTCAGTTATGTGTAATCCAAATGGTATGTATTGTAAAGTAGCCTAATTTTACCCCCGGTATTCACAAGTTATTTGGCCGCTTTTAATTAATATTCGCTTTAGTACTGTGACTCTCGCGTTCACGATCTAGAAATTTACGGAAATTGGTGCATTTAGTTTGATCATTGTATTGAAATAAGAAATGATCGGTGTTTGGATGAGATAACGCTTAAACATTACTTTTCCACTGAAAGTTGTTACATCCTAGCTAATCAATATGTGTTACATGACTCCTTGTTTTTTGAATAGTCACTGCTTTTAGTGCCAAGTAAAGCCACGTAGATGAAGCATTGCGGCTCCTGGTCACAGCTAATCTTTCTTAAATAAATATTGTAGAGGATTGAGAATACAGAAATGTATTGATGCCAGAATTGCTTTAAAAATTGAAAAGAATATATCAATCAATCAATAAATTAATTAATTAATAGTCAAGTAATAACCACGTACCCGCATTTAATTCATGGTATTGGTTTTGACAGTTGTTGCGACGTTACCCTAATAAACACTGTAATCTATATTTATACATATACTTTTACGGCTGACTGTCTTGTAATAATATTGTGCTTTACATAATGTGATCAAATCGGAAAAGGTAGGAAGGGAACAACAAGCTTGGTTTAAAAAGTCCGACAAAATTCTTGGTCCGTACAAACTTCCCACCTCACCAAAATTTTTTACCCTGGCTTTATGTATGTCGGATAAGTCGTAAATATTTTAAGCAAACCGATGATATTCTTCGTAAAATGTTGCTTTTAATGACTTTTAGAACCTTTTTTGTGGTAAGTGAAGATATTTGACAGCTTTGAAATCAAGAGATAGCAAAACACTGCCATCCACCTGGCAAAAGGTTTTACATCGGCCCCGTGTTGTCTCCGCTGATTTGCTCGGCTGGTTTACAAATTAGTAAGCTAGCGACGCAGGAAGTTTTACCCAGAAAATGATTTCTTCGACTTTTATAAAGGGGACTGACAACATTTGTATTTTTAATTTTTATTAACCATTTTTTGTTTCATTTAGATGAAAGACTCCCTGACATGATACAAGATGTTCTAAGTATTCGAGATATAGCAACTATGGGGTACGTGTCTATTGGTGCCGGTTTTTCTTTTAATTTTCTTTTTATTCTTGCTTCAACATATCGGAATATGTCGTATTGAAAACTTTGATGTAAAATTATTTACTTTGAAAGAAGAAATTTTTTATCCCATTTGTGACATTTTTTCATTTCGGGTATCGACATGAATTAAAGTAAATTGAATGTCTCCGGGGGATGAATTTTCTCGTTTTTGCAACACGTCAATTTAAAAAAGAAAGTGAGTATGAGAAATAAATAACAAGCATGAAGTAAATGAAATAACAGAAATATTTTCCCGGTTACACGAAAATTCACGAAAACATTCACAACTTTTCTTTGTAAAGGAAAGAAAATGTGTTTTGTCTACTACGCCAACATTTATTAAATTTGCGAAAATTTTCCCCTGGTTTTTCCCTAGCTTCGGCTTAGAAGAACTCTTAAAACCTCTAGGTTTTAAGAGTTCTTCTAAGCACACACTTTTTTGTATTACTTTTGACACCATTTTACCCCAGGTCGTGGGCTCAGTGGCCCCAGGGGGGACTTTTTGGTGGCAGTAAGGAATTTTTTTGCCAGATGCCCTTTCTTATGCCAATCATTGCTTCTATTCGTTTTTAAAGTGCAGCTGCATTTAGTACATAGCAGCCCCAGCCCTAGCTCTTTCATGTAATTGAGGTAAATATTTTGAACTTTTATTTTTCAACACATACACCACACCTACCAATAATTTTTAGGGTTTTTGTCTGAGCCCCACTCCTATTTGATAGGTAATTTTTAACTCCTGGCCTAGCACCAAATATTTCTAGTGGCATCATATTTTAGTTTATTTACGTCAACTCTGTTCTTAGTCAAATAACAAACAGATGTCTTGCCATCTAGTGCTTTTTCCATTAAATGTATCACATTTTTCCTTTGAAGCATGACATTGCCGATCATCATTGCATTTTTGGAAACAAGAAAGAAAGTTGGTCCGAAAAAACTGATGAAACAAATTTTGGTGCGTATTGTGAAATGCTGGTCGAACTCACTTCATTCGAAAGGTATGGAGAAGCAACAGAGCATTTACAACTTTTTAATTAATTTAGTTTGGCCTATGACGTTATCTCACAATTCATGAAAGTTCATGTAGATGAATATAGATAGATGGAAAGATAGATAGATAGATAGATAGATAGATAGATAGATAGATAGATAGATAGATGGATAGATAGATAGCATACATACATACATACATACATACATACATACATACATATATACATACATACATACATGCATACATACATAAATACATACATACATGATGATTGCTCCTTCTTGGCAGAAGTTTGCCATCTGTTCAATTTGCTATTGTGTGACTGCGTAGGTAGGTGACTCTTAAATCCAGCTTCCATCTTGCAAGAACGTTCTCAAATATGACAGATGAACTTTTCCCACTTTTGGAGCTGTTTTCAGATGAGCTTCATTATATCACTATCATTATCAGAAGAATACCTTCCCTAAACTGCACCGTCGCTGGCATATGTTTAGTGATATAGTTAATCGAACATTGAATATACCCACCCAAAATTCGTTTATCGTTAAGGTATGTGTCGCTTAAGCGACCCATCTCTGGTTGGCCATCCAGCTGATACTCGATCTTATTATCGGTCGCCACAAGCCTCTTTTTATTTATTGTTATTCTTATTTTTTCTCCTGCGATAGCATGTTATTGGTCCAAAAGGTAAGTGTGTGTAGGTGTGGTCGAATGCCAGTAAGGCTTATTTTGTAATTAAAATGATATAAACTAAGCTATTTTTACAACATGGTAATAAATTTTTTCGTATTTGTTGGTAAAGTGTATTTATTTTATTGATGCTACATTGTATTTTTAATTTATTTTTTTTTAATTCCATTTTTATTGGGTTTTATTACAACTATAGGACATTTCTTATGTGTATATTATTTCCTTGTGCACGTAAAAAAATAAGTGATGCCTTTATGTGATGTCAAGGCACAACTGCTATGCACTGATGTGCTTATTTTTGTTAGACATTTGGTTTTGGAATTGGACCTGATACAATATTTGTACTTGATCATATTTTGATTTATTTGTAGCTACAGAAAATGAAGAACTAGAGCAATATTGTGAAAAAGGTGTCGCCTTGTTTTTAAAGGTAAGCTATATTTAGAAATATCAGCAGCTAGCAATGTGAAATATACCTAAACTAAAGTGCAAAATTGGTAGGTTTTCAGGCAGCACAATGTTCTCAATGTTTTTTATCTTAAGCCATTTGATTGTAGGTATATCTGTATTGATTTGTTTACATCCAGTCATTTCCACAAATGACCATGGCTTGTACTTTGAGTTCCTATTTTGGCTCATACTTATGCTTTTAGTAACCTTATTTATTTATTTTTTTAAACATTTCTGATGGAAGTTGACGCATTTCATTAGTTATGTAGTTAAATCTTTGTAGTTAACATTTAAATGATGATTGCCATACTGTTCATTAGTACCCATCTGAAACTCAGTGATGGAATAATAACGAGGAATAAAGTAAAATACTAGCGCTTCTCCATGAAAACAAGGTATAAATTTTAATACATGTGATTTGCCAAGCAAGCTTGGGAAATTAATGTTGCGTTTGAAAGGTTTGTATGTATGTATGTATGTATGTATGTATTTATTCGCCACTAACAAAAAAAATACAAATGTTCAAAGGTAAATGTTAAAAACCTAATACATGATGTTATCCAAAATAGTTAAAAAATAAGAGTAAACAGAAACAAAAAAGAACGAAACAAACAGGCGGTACGGTAATCTAGAGAAACGGTGGCAGGGGTAGCATAATACAGATCACGAAAACCTTATTTTCATTATGGCCCCTGTTTCCTGGTGTTTATTATATATCTATCCATCTATATCAAAGAACATGGTCTGAAGTTTTGTTAAGTGTTTTATTTGTTTACTTGTTTTATATAATTTTAAAAACTATCCAGCTTTATGGGTTTTTTCTCACTTACAGCTGGAAGGGATCCAAACTTTGTTGACTGGTAAATTGGATGTTTTCACTTCTTCAATGGAGAAATGTATCAAAGCAGTTCTAAGGTATGGTTATATGTGATTAAGTTATTATCTTGTTGGTATGTGCTGAGTTAACACATAACGTCTAGTTCCCTATTTAAGGAAATTAAATCAATACATTTTGAGCCTTTGAGACCGTAAACCCCCCACAAAATCTATAACGACAAGATTACCATCTAGAGAGCTTAGCCGTATACTTTATGCTTGATATTCATAACGTCCAGCATAGTTTGACGTCCCTGACATTAAAACCCTATATATTACGTGCGACCTCTGACATCTAGCACACTACCTAAAGAGGTTACCATAAAAAATTTTGAGTTTGCCATTTGTGACGCCTAGAATACCTTGACGTCACGTGCAATAAATACCCATATATTACGTACGACCTATGACGTCAAGCATGCTATCGAAAGAGGTAACCGTATGCATTTGGAGCATGCCTTTGAAAATATTTCCAATTTAAATGAGTAGGTTTTATCCAGTAAGGATATTTTAAAATGACAGGTAGCTAAATAAATAAATAAGCAAAAATACAAATGAGTAAAGAAATAAATTAGGTTTTCTTTGAAAGTTAAACCTTTGGCCTTTGAAAAGTATGAATACAACGTTGACGTGAATGAATTGATTCTTCCTTATGCGGGCTCTAACCCATTTATGTAAACTGTGATTGCTGCAGTTTGGTAGTAGTAATGTGGAGTCAATTTAGTGCCATATTTTTGTGAGAATGTCAGTGGATTTTATTAGATTTTTAAAAGGTGTCAGAGTTGTATTGAGCAGAGGGCAAGGATATATGAATAGTAAATAAGGGTTTTTGAATGATCACATCTGGTCAGAACATTATGAATATCAGCAGATGTATAATTTTACAACGCAAGCTTTGAGACTCAAAACCTTAACAGGTCATTGTAATGTTTTTTATCCTGATTTTAGCATGTAGCTTTAAGTCTTTAGTGTTCAATAAAAAGTTGTTAGATTTAAGAAACTTTATTATCTCAATAAGCCCCGGGGTTCTTAAGTATTTTCAAAGTCAGTGAAAGTAAAGATATGTTTTATTTTGGCAAACAAAAATATACTCATCTACAGGAATCCATTTGGCCCTGTACACTCACGGTCGAAGGGATTGGGGATCCGCCTTCGGGTTTTACGTACTTTTACTATGAATGCATCGTATAAGATTTGGCTAGAAATGCATACTTAGTTCAACCGGCTAATCGCATTTTTTATTGTGACCATGCTGGATGGAAAAAACCTGTTGTCAAGGGTTACTTATCTACACAGAATAAAATTGTGTTCCTATTTACAACCAAGCAAATTTCCAAATGATGATTTTTATTAGCAATATAATCATCATCATTTGATTTTTATTTGGTATTTTTATTTAAGAAGAACATTGGACTTTTTTGGCAGGCACTTCCAGGACATATTTTTAGTATAAACGATCAAGGGATAAAATGCGATCTAGGTCCAGATCCTCATGCTTTCGTCAGCGATTTCATACTGGGCGTTTTACTTGCATTGCCTTCCAGTTGTAGCAGAAGTTTAAAAGTTGCTTATCTTACGGTCCACTCATCATCGAGATTCACAAGCTCAAAACCACAGTAGCGTCCAGGATTGCAACACATCTTGGAGTAGTCGAGTACCTAACCGTTAGTACAGATATTGCACAGGTACTCTATGCCCAATCGGACGCCAAGCACCCAACGGACCATTTATATCACACTATATTTGCTTAATTATCGAATGATCAATTATTCTATTTGGCGTGTAGTTGATACAAAAGTTAAGAAACGGTAGATTTTCATCAGGACATTCATAATATATGACATGAAATGCAAAAATTAGATTTCATTGTTCTTAAAATAAACATTGTAACATTTTAATCCTTTTTTACCATGTTTCAGTCTGAGGTTTACAAGGTCGTCTTCAATCGAAAGATTGGTTGAGCTGGTCGCTTTTTTGTACGAAAGCAAAGATTTTCAGGCAACAACAAAGATGTCAGGTACATTTTTGTACCAAATGGTTTTAGGCCATTCAAAATTTCTTGATATTGTACAAGGAAAGGAAATAAACGAAAAATCAAGAGGTATATATCAGAACATTTTTAACTAAAATGAAACCGAATTTTTCAACATGAATGTATATTTATGACCAGTATTTGACAATTTTATGTCATTTTGTTGAATCTACTCATAAATAATAGCGATAAGCTGCCCAGGCATAAATTTTAGACTCGCATACGTTTCGATTTTTCTTTTGAGATCTGACGTAAGTTAGCACAGCGCCCTATTTTGAGAGGAGTAAAAAGTATTTTGTTCTCTTTCAATAACTCCTGTACTATGAAGCACTGATATTTCTTCATAAAGATATTTTAACCCGTTTATCTACAGTTAATGAAAAGGGAAGTGAATGCCATTTTTTACCGTTGAGTATTGGATACTGGGATTAAGTGTAAGCTTTTGAAAGAAACTACAAGATCGGGCTTTTTTTATTTTTTTAGAGTAGTAACAGTCCCTGGTACTGCGCAGCTAGTAGGAACTGAATACATAAAAACGACTGAAGACATTTTATTTGCGTTTTTTAACCAAATTTGAAATATATTTTTGAAATTATATTACGGTTTTTTGTTACTTCAGGGTGTCTTCTATAATATTTCTGGTATTTTTTATTTTTTTTCAGCATTAATATTCAAGCTGTTGTTAACCATCGCGATGAATTGCTCCGACGTTTGCTCCAAAACTCATGTTCCCATTCTTCTGGCTGCATATCATGCCTCGCTTTCGATAACAGGTATTTTTCTTTGTTTATCTTTGTAATGGTGACTTCTTCCGTATTTATATTTAACTGAATCATAACAGATAACAAGGAATGAATCTTTCTAATTTACAGTGTGTTCCCCACAACCCTATAGACGCAGAAACAAATCATCACGGGTAATGCAGAAGTAGATTGATCTTACATGACTGTTTTTCGATATGACTGTGGTAGTTTTCGCCATCTGTTTCGTCAGGCTGTCACACACACACACACACACACACCTTTGCGGGGAATGCTTCCAGTAAAGTTTGTCAGTGTTTCCTTTCGAGTTGCAAAACCTAACATCTGGATTTCGAACAAATAATTTTGGAGATACAAGACGTACTTTCACCACTAATTTCAAACATCACGTTGAGATTTTCGCATATCCAAAACAGCCCAAGTATATAGTGGTTGTCGTGGGTTGCTCTGATACAAAGAAAACGAAAGCGAATTTAGTAAGCTTCCCTGGTGTACACCTAATTTGTGCTTTTCCCATTTGTCTAGAAAACTAAAAGTGTAATGATAAACAAATCAGTTACATTTGTGTAAAATTGAAGTAATTAATTTTCACACTGTAAAATTGTTCCTTGGGGAAAGAGTACCCCGCATGTAAAGTGTACTCCATAACGCAAGGAAGGTACCAAAACGATAGGCAGTATACAGAATGATTTATTATAAAATGTCTTTAAACGATCTCACTATGTATTAAATATTGTTCTTCCACAGATGTAAACTGACTTATGCCTTGATCTTGACAGTTTTACGTTTTAACCATATATAACATTTTATTCACAGATAGTGTTTCCAAAAATGACCCCCTTGCCATCCATAAAAAATATCTATGCAAGTCTGTTTGTCTATTACGCTAATGTTCACATTTTCATTTGGTCTTTAAATGTGGTATTACACAACGGTGTTCAATAACATTTTTGAAACTGTTTTCACGATCACCTTTGGTTTTAATGTCACGTGTCTCTCTGTAGCCTGAAGTCATTTGGGAATGATACATCATGACAAAGCCACACAAGTCAAATTTTCAAACTGATCAGAGAAATTGTGTCTTGAAATTTAATTTTTTCCTGCCAGATGTCATCATTGTTTTTAATAGGAGCATTCCATAACTAACCTAGAAACGGAATCCTAAATGTACTTTTCCACCAGTTCTTACTTTTAATTTTTACAAGGTAGCCATTCTTATTTTCGTATTTATAATTATTTCGTATTTTTTATTCATTTAATATGAATTACATTTTTCCTATTTCAGATCAAATTATTTTACAACTACTTGAATTATATGAAGAACGTGATGCTTTCTTGGATTCAAGGTTAGCTTTGCGATTACCCAGAAACTATATCATGTCAAATTGGTCTTGCTGTACAGTCATGTTTTAGTCTTCCAACATTGTCATACATTTTGTTAATCAACTATTAACATCAACTATATCGTATGAACTAGCTAGAGGTTTTATAAATAGGAGTAAGAAACATTGTCGTAATGATGGTGGAAGAAGAATATTTGTCGCCCATAGAGGTTAAAAAAACCCTTTATGTATTTATATTCCTTAAGTCTCGTTGAGTATATGTGCTTATATGTGCATTAGAGTATTAATGCTAGCTACGTTCTGACTTTTTATCCTGCAAAATTAACTGTTGACATTCCGAACTGATAACTTCTTTTTTCCTGTTTCTGGTGTTATTTCCTCTTTTCACTTAATTAAGTAATTTTTTTCGCCCAATACTTCCCTTCCTTGAACATTTAATTATTAAATTTGAGCTTTTTTGCTCCTCATCCATTACTACAGTAACAACGACAACTACCACCTCCACCACTACTACTGCTTCTACTACTACTACTACTACTACTACTACTACTACTACTAATACTACTACTATTACTACTACTATTGCTACTATTACTACTACACTACTACTACTACTACTTACTACTACTACTACTACTACTACTACTACTACTACTACTTCTACTACTACTACTACTACTATTACTACTACTACTACTACTACTACTATTCCTACTATTGCTACTGTTACTACTATCACTACTAGTACTACTACTTGTACCACTACTACTACTACTACTACTACTACTACTACTACTACTACTACTATTACTACTACTACTATTACTACTACTACTACTACAACTATTTCTACAACTTCTATTACTACTGGTACTACTACCACTGGTACTACTACCACTACCACTACTACTTTTCTGATGATACTAAAATAAGCAATAGCTCGGGGTGACATCTAGCACTGAAATGTACAGTTTTGTTGGCTCTTTTTTTATCTTGTAGAATTTTCCTGTTTGGCACAACTGCGCTTGAATATTATGGCAACCAAAAAGAAGCATCACATCATCTGTCGTCACAGCCAAGCTGCCATGAGATTTTTGAAATCTTGGATGCAAAAAAGATGTTAGAGTCTGCAGTTAATTTTCCATTGAGGAGAGGCTTTTCAGTAAGTTCCATTTTATTAATCTGAAAACACCAAAGGTTATTTATCCAATTATTATTATTTAAGGTTTTCAGCTCAGCGTCTGATGAATTACTTGCAAATACCACCTCGCATTTATTCTCTGAGAGTATATTTGTACGTAGCTCAGCAAACTCTCCGCTTTTCCCAGATCGTTTTACGACAATTTCTCAACTTCGGAGCACTTCTTTCCCTTCACACCAAACAATCATAAACGTTGAACAGGTTCAATACCAAACGCTTCACAGACATGAAAATCAAATCTGGATAGGTATTTTGTTGACTGCCAATTTCAAAGCTTCAATATTAATAAAGGAACAAGAGTAGGTTTATAAAAGCAATTCGTGAACTTGTTTTGTTGTTAAAATAAAGAGATTTATTTTACGATGATAATTATTTCATAAGGTCGAATTTTTTGTTACATTTTATGGTGTTCAAGAAGCGAGTACCTTAATAATAAGCAAAGGGTGGAACAAAAAGCAGAGAACTGATATTTTTAGTACTGTTATCTGCTAGAAGATAAACACGTTGTTAAGGGTACACACGGGAGATTATCGGACATTCTGTGCAGTTTGTCTATATTGCTGTGGAAAAAGAGTTGGCAATATGTACATCAGGCCGTGGGAGATGCGCAGTGTTGAATAAAAAATGATGACTTGTATCAAGAAGAGGAACATTGTTGTTTTAGTTTTCTGCTGGATTGTGTATCCATTTACATTAATCATATAAATTCTGGTTATCTTTGAAATTCTAAACTTTATGGACTCAGAGGAAGCTATAGATGTAAGAAACTTATCATGTCATGAATCGTACGCTTTTTCTGAGCTACGTTTCGAGAGATACTTTCCATCGTACGATGAGAGAAGAATCTCTCGAAACTTAGCTCAGAAAAAGCTTACGACTCATGACATGATAAAGCTCAACATCTATAAATAATGGTGATATGGCATTTAAGTGTTCGACGCAGGTTTAAACTTTGCACTGAATGAAGAGGTCTCTTACTCATGAAATTGCTGCTTCTGAATAAAGATTTACCTCTGACATGACTGACAGCAAAAAAACTTAGGTCGAAGGTCAAACACAGTAAGATTGTGTGATTTAGGGGAAAAAATTGTTATCATAGAGGAATTTTATTTTGTTGTATTGTTTTTTCATACTTTGCTAAGACATTCATTTCGACGGAGCTACTTTCACTACCGTTAAGCACCAGAGTAAGATTGTATTATTCTCAAACTGGAAATTCCCTAACTATTTTGTGAGTTGCAGTGCACACGTGGATTCTTAAATCCGGTCAAAGACGTGACTCTTTCTGGGATATTCATTTAAAGAACTTCCTTTCTGAAAAAGCACATCAGAACTTATGAAATTTGACTTAATATCATATGCTGTCACATCTTCAATATTTATTTTGATAATCTACTTACGAAATAAAAAGAATTTTAGATTTGGCTTGGCTTAATATCTCAGTACTGCCCATTTTTGAACATTTGCAGTAGTAAAAGGAAAGACCTCACACACAAGAAGGAAGACACACACGCGCGCACACACTTATTTTTTACCATAGATCTTGTTTGTAAGTTGATGTTGTTTAAAATGCATATTTCGCCCGTACTCCATATCAATAAGTCGTTAAAGTGGTCCACGTAAGGGAGTTCTGCGTATTATTTTCTCACCTCAAGGTATTTTGTTATTGATATGCAGTATTGTTAAAGGAACATTGCTCACGCCTTCTTATTTTGATGCAGGAAAAGGAAGTGCACGATGATACTAAAGATGTGTATGATCCAGCATTTTTATTACCCATGTTTAACAACTTACTTGATCCAGGTAAGTTACATTTGTTAAATTGAAGTTTAAGAAAAATTATCTTACTCGGAGATATTAAGGGATTTAACCAAGAAAAAATAGCTGAAAAAGCACCATGGGTCCTTGAGATGATAAGTTAGCAATCAGAATGTGTAGAGAACGTATACTTTGTAAACGTGAATATGGGAAACTTGGTAACCACTCCCTGATTTTTTTAATTTTGGAAATTACTCTTATGGTGTATATATATGTTAGATGATTATTTTCGATAATTCGTTATCATTTTCAAACCAGAAAAATATAAACAGAAATATTAGTATCAGCCTAATAAACATGTCCGAATTCCATTGTTCTCTGGTCAGGGTAAGCTGACTACAACATAAAATCAATACAGCATGATCGTCAGAGTGCGGCCCCTATACTTATCCTTCGTGTTCATGGAGGGTTTCTTTTCTGCAATCAATAGAGCCTCAAGAATTAGCAGATGCTGTTTTCCTCGAGCTGATGATTTCGGTGTATCCATATGGTCAAATGTGAGCTTTCTGTTGCAGTGTTTGAAATGCTAAACTGTGCAATTTTTTATTATACTGTCAGGTTGGGTTAAAAAGGCATTCTATTTTCTGTTTCACCCAGCATGTTTGCATTTTCATTGCCAGGTTTTGGACTCATAAAACATTACTGTCCTAATGACTGTACGGTTTACTGTCGCTTTTAAATGAATTGGATTATCTCATCTCTGGCTATATAATTAAGAGCAGACCACCAAAAACCAGACCCAAGAGAATTCACTAGTGTATTAAGTATTCGAATAAAAACCAAAGTTCCCATGTTTCCATAACACCTTTTTTCAATTTTTTGGTTACGATTTGGCTATTAGTATTTATGTACCTTGACAGCAGTGAATATATTTTTTAAAAATTTCTCAAGTAGACATATAACCACCCAAATTTCTGCAGCCGTTTAAAACAAAACAAAAATCTGTTGGTGGAAAAAATGACAAAAATGCTAAACCAGCAATAGAGAAACATTAAAACTTTTAAAACAGAAGTAAAGATTTTTGTGGAGGGGCATTTAACCAGAAAAGGAGCCTTAATTAATTTTGAAAACAAAACAAATAAATCTATCTCAAAGAGACATGCCACCATTTTAGCATTGGCACATGTGTCTGTTAACCTCGTGCATGACTCTAACTTTAGAACCAGCAGGAGTGATAACCAATTTTTCGTGAAAAACAATTTTTTTTCATAAAAGATAGAGCCGGGATCTGCTTTCCTGGCAGGAGTATTAAGGCTTGTTTCCAAAGAGCTGCATTTTCCGCTGTAGCGGAAAATGCTCACGACCTTTTTTATTGCGCATGTGCATTGCCTTAAAAATACCGCTGGACAGGCGATTTTTTGTGCCCACGAGCTGCTCGTGAGCATTAAAAAAAAGTAGAACTAGTTCTACTTTTTGAATGTATTTTTTTCCGCCTGAGTTTAAGAACCAATGATAGTTCAGTATTTGAGACATTACGTAATCTTGTATTGTATTAACATTTTTTCACGGTCATCAAAAACCATAATATTTCCAGATAACAAAATGGCGGCGAATAGGTATGTCGCGACAAGTTTTGACGAGGATGAAGAAAACGAGGATATCATTTATTATGAGGAAATTTATCAAAGATTCTTAAAGGAACAACAGGAAGCAGAACAGAAACATCAACAGAAGAAAATAGTAACGATAGATACCTCGGCCATTTCCAGTTCTGGTATCGTACATTATCAACAACAACAAAACTTGTGCATCGCCACTTGATAGGTACCATAATGTTATACAGAGCCTTTCACTTAGTCCTGTAACATCGCGAATTCTAGATGATTTCGAAATAAAAGGAGCAACCCACGAAAGAAGTTCTTCGAATCGCCTAGGTAGCATTTTGAAGGCTTTGAAGAAATATTCATTGTCCAACAGCATTAAATCCTGCACTAAAACCTTATATAAGCCTTTATTTCTTCTCTCCTAAAATAGCTTTCTCACCCAGAATTTCCTTTCTCTTTGAATTCCATTCTGAGGGCGTCTTTGTTTACGACACAATAATACAAGCAATATTAAAATCAATTTTTGCTTTTGAAGCAAGAGAAACCTCTTGTTTATAGCTGCCATGTTTGTTCACATGAAAACGTGCCAAGAAAAAAATATGCTGTGTGGAAATGGCTTGAGGCTCAGGGGAAAAAGCTCACGCGCATTTTCCGCTACAGCGGAAATTGCAGCTCTATGGAAACAAGCCCTTAGTGATTATTCAACTTCAGTTTTTATTTCTTTCCTTTTGTAGGTAAATAAATGGTATTGAATTTTCCTGAATAGCTCATCACAAAAAGTGGTGGACCTACCTTTAATATTTCACATGTTTTTTTTATTTTTAAAATATCGCCTGACTCATGTTTTCTCCCCCAAGCATCCTGGTTAAGATTAATAATTTTCCCCACATAAAACGCAGTTTCTCACAACACATACACCATTATTGAGCTCGATCAAGTATTGCCACCCTTTTACATCTTTGTATTTTCCTTGTTCTTGTTCTTGGACGCTTTATCTTTTAGTTATAGACACTTCTGTACATAAAGTACTTTATAGACACTTCTTTGAACATTACTGAGCAAAGACGTGTTCAGTAATGTTCAGTTATTTTTATAGACACTACTTTGCTCAGTAATGTTAATTTATTTTTATAGATACTTCTTTGCTCAATAATGTTCAGTTATTTTTATAGACACTACTTTGCTCAGTAATGTTCAGTTATTTTTATAGACATTTCTTTGCTCAGTAATGTTCATTTATTTTTATAGACACTTCTTTGCTCAGTAATGTTCATTTATTTTTATAGACACTACTTTGCTCAGTAATGCTCAGTTATTTTTATAGACACTACTTTGCTCAGTAATGTTCATTTATTTTTATAGACATTTCTTTGCTCAGTAATGTTCATTTATTTTTATAGACATTTCTTTGCTCAGTAATGTTCATTTATTTTTATAGATACTTCTTTGCTCAGTAATGTTCAGTTATTTTTATAGACACTACTTTGCTCAGTAATGTTCATTTATTTTTATAGACACTACTTTGCTCAGTAATGTTCATTTATTTTTATAGACACTTCTTTGCTCAGTAATGTTCAGTTATTTTTATAGACACTACTTTGCTCAGTAATGTTCATTTATTTTTATAGACACTTCTTTGCTCAGTAATGTTCATTTATTTTTATAGACACCTCTTTGCTCTGTAATGTTCATTTCTTTTTATAGACACTTCTCTGCTCAGTAATGTTCAGNTTATTTTTATAGACACTACTTTGCTCAGTAATGTTCATTTATTTTTATAGACACTACTCTGTTCAGTAATGTTCATTTATTTTTATAGACACTACTTTGCTCAGTAATGTTCATTTATTTTTATAGACACTTCTTTGCTCAGTAATGCTCATTTATTTTGACTCTTGAGTGAAACCAAAGAAGTTAAAGTTGTGTTCAAATATTACAATGATCATGCAGCAATGCAAATAGAAATTGAATCTTGATAAAAATGTTGCAGACTGAGTTGATTTGCACTCCATTATACATTTCTTTCTAAACATTTATCTTCCTTGACACTTTTGCATGCACAAATAAAATACTAGGCTCGCGTTTATAGACTGAAGGTTTTTCAGTCTTGTTTTGTGAAAAAGATACCCGTATAAACAGAAATAAATAAGAAATGAATCCCAATTTCAGTTGGAAATTAAATTTATTTCGTATAAATTTTTTTTTTCTTTTTTGTAAACATTGCATGGAAATACAATTTTGCGATTCTCTCAGTTTTACACCCGGATAAAAAATCGCAAAGTGACATATCATTTGTCTGATGTCATCACTCTTCATTTTGCATTCATGTAAAAAGTCGGATATTATATCAACATGGTACTTCAATGATCGTTCCAAAGCAGGTGTGAGAAAACACATTCTTCTTGCAAAGTCAGTGTGAACGTGACATCTACAGTGAGTTTACTTAAACAATTATCCAGAAGCGTGTTTTCAAGCCTTTCTTAGGTTAACTTCAAAGAGTAAGGGTTGTGAGCAATCCTTACTTTTCTGTATCCAGCAGAGGTTTATACACACACTGTATTCGAAGCTTTTAGACTAATTCGATTAAATAAGGAAACTATCCCTATGGATATAAGTGGCTTCGTTCCTTGCATAGGGTGAAAAGAGGAAATTTGACACAGTTGTATGAAAAAGTGTTTAGCGGGTTTTTGCCAGTACACAGCCTGGGACCAGAGTCTAACGAAGTAATATTCTAAGCAAATGACCCACGTGACAAATTCATGAATAGTTATTTTTCAAAAAAATACCGTTAAGTTATACTGATACACTTGTTGAGCTGACCTTGTATATTTATGACTACTGAAAAGTAAAAAGAACAGTGTATTTAATTGTTAAGAACGATTTCACTAAATCGATAAAATGATCGATTTCCGTCTTTTGGAAGTTCGAAACGAACATGGTGTATTGTTTTTGTTTTATTCATTTTTTCTGTTGGAAAAAAAGCTTAATTTTCTTCCATTCTTCCATTCTTAATTATCCAAAAATGTTAATTTTTTGACTTGTTTATTTTTTTTGTTTGTTAATTTTCTCATCCTGCCCATATTTCCTACAACTTTCTAAATTTTTCGAACTTTTGATCCTTTTGGTTTCTATGTGCATGTTTACCCCTACCAAGGGGAACGAGATATGTTTTCGCCTTTGTTTGACCATTTCTTTGTCTTTCTGCTTGCCTGTTTCTTTATCAGTTTGTCTGTTTGTCTTTTTGTGTGCCAAGTAATAAACGAATTTGGTGAAATTTTGAGGAAATATTGATAATAAAAGCTTGATGACGGAAGCAATATGGTTATTGTACCAAGCACGTGATTTGACGTATTAAAATGAATAAAGGAGTATAATAAAAGCCAAAAAAACTCAATGTGAGAGGAATTAAGTTTCATGGCTGACAATTGAACCGCTAAGTGAATTTCTAGGTGTTAAATGCGCTTTCGTTTATACTAGTCAAACGAATATCTAGTCTCAGCTTTTTAGTTAGTTTTAATAGAATTATGGAAGGATGGAGTCATTATCTTTCTGTGTTGAAATATAAGTATTTGCTCAAAAGGTACATTAGTATGTTCAAATAGGAATAACATTGCAAGGAATTGGATAAACTTTATTTCTTGTCATATATTGAATCAATTACAATTTTTCTTTTTCAAGGAATGGAAATTGACTGTCGTAAATTCAGTTATGAATGCTGCCTTGCTTTTGTCATTGCCGCTTTGTCCTCGCACTGTGAGCAAATACGCACCTTGGCATGTCATGTTTTATTAAAGTTTCAAGAACAGCTAGAAGGAGCTCGATTCAAGGACAAGAATCAAGTATGCTAGTTTTGTTTTATGTATTAAGACATGCTAACTTCTCACCCAAGCCCCTTTCTTTCCAACGCATCTTTTGGGAAGCCAGGCTTTGAAGTATGGCTAGTGGAGCTTAACACTGGTAGTACTAAAAAGAGGAAAACATGTACATATTTAGCACCTGATCACACATAAACACACATATACATAATTGATGTAGTAGGTACCAAATTTGTTCCGTGTAAACGATGAAATAAGACATGTTAGCTCTGGAAAGTGTTATCTACAATCAACCTTTTAAGAAAGATATCATAGCTGTACATTAAATTTGACGTGAAAATTTTTTTTTTCGGATGAACACATGTTTTTAATCTATTTCTTCATTTAGTCATATATATATATATATATATATATATATATATATATATATATNTTTCCAACGCATCTTTTGGGAAGCCAGGCTTTGAAGTATGGCTAGTGGAGCTTAACACTGGTAGTACTAAAAAGAGGAAAACATGTACATATTTAGCACCTGATCACACATAAACACACATATACATAATTGATGTAGTAGGTACCAAATTTGTTCCGTGTAAACGATGAAATAAGACATGTTAGCTCTGGAAAGTGTTATCTACAATCAACCTTTTAAAAAAGATATCATAGCTGTACATTAAATTTGACGTGAAATTTTTTTTTTTCGGATGAACACATGTTTTTAATCTATTTCTTCATTTAGTCATATATATATATATATATATATATATATATCTTTGGCCGTTTTCGACTTCAAGTGCACAAATTACTAGTTATTTGCACCCTTTCACACAGTCTTCGCTACACTCAATGCATCTCCTTGCACCATGCTCTCCATGACAAGATAATCTTAATAAGTACATCTTTTTTACATCTGACTTCGGGAGGATGTATTTGTTCCTTCGCAATAAGCTTCCAGTCTTCCTTTCAAGATGCTTGGTTTCTTCAGGTTTGAAGTTTATTATATTGAAACTGTACATGAAGAGTGTTATTGCAGCAGTGTTTGTTGTTTCTATCTTGTTAACAGCATTCAATTTATTGTTTACGACCATTCTGATTCTCCTCAAACATTCTTTTTTGATCTTTTCTTTCTTTTTCATTTGAGTCTTTATTGCCAGAGTGCTTTTTGCCATCACTTTGGTTGATTTCAGGATACTTATATCTTTCCTCTTGGTTCAATTCCTTGATGGTGATTTGGTTTCATAAAACCATATGTGATGTTTTTGTTAGATTACTCTTTTGTGAAGGTATCCTTTGCTCATTTATCCAGTATAAATTATATTTTATTATCATCACTGGATGTTTTTACCACTTCTAGGAGTTTTGCTAATTGTTCATCATTCATTGCATACGCTTTTTGATCTTCCATGTAAAAAAGTTGATCGGTTTTTCTTTTGTTGATTTCATATTCATGTTTAATATTGTGCTAAAGAAAAATTATTAAGGCTAGAGCAAGAGAGAAAAGGAGAGATGATAGTGACTATCGGTGAAATATACCACTACTTATATTGATCCTTCTTGATTTAATAGTGCCATTTTTAGGGTCCAGATAGCGTGCTGTTTTCCAATTCTTTATGTTTGCTTGCTATGAAATTTACAACTCTTGGGTGGACTTTAAATATATTTAAGCACATTATCCAATTATCCAAGAATGCGGTACAGTTCCTTGTAATCAATCTGTACCAAGGACAAATTCTTCTCTTCATTCTACAATTTTTAGGAGCATTTTTAACCAGTAGCTTTATAATAAAAAGTGCTCAATGCGTTTAGCAGAACATTAAAGCAAGGATAAAAGCACAAAAACAGTTGTACATACTTGAATTGACGGTGGGGTATGAAACAAACCTGGATAAAACTGCTTCTCGCAGATATGAAAAATATAGTCCTTTGATGCCAATGCAAACTACCTTGATTAGTGAGATTTATAATTGCATGTGTTTGGATGAAAAAGAATAAGTTTTTATTATTATTTTGTTAAATGGCTATGTTATATATGTCACTTCAGTTCAAACATCTATAATAAGGCCAAGGTAAATCATCACATGACCACTGAACCATCAGTAGCAGCATCCCCTTCATCATTATCATCACCTGACGTTACGCCCATAATTTATTTTTAAACTGCTTGAATGTTTTTGTATTTAAGGGTTTTCCTTAGCCCCGTTTCTGTCTCCAAAATTATGTGCCAACACATCAGTCTTCGATTTTACTCGAGAATATATAGTTTGATAGCAGCATGCAACAAGAAGGTAAAACATATCCTTGTCATGCAAATAAAAACCACGGGTTTATTTTATTGATTACTATTGACAGCTTCTTATATGCTCTTTGTATGTTCCCTTTCTTTCCTAGATTGATTCTTTATTACAACATTTGAAGTTTGGTTTACAATCACGTAATCAACGTATTACAAGTTGTCTTTGTAACTGGTTTATTCAGACGTTGCAGCTCCTTATGAGACCAGGTAAGTGTTAGTATTGGCTTTTACATTTGAATAAAAAGCAATTTTTATGAGTGATCCCCACATATTTCCTTACATGCTGGTAACATTAAAGCATCTGATGTCATAGAGCATTTAGGCACTGTATTATTTTTTCAATGGCTATGACTTTTGTAAATTTATAGCGACCCTGAACATCTTTGCATGTAACATACGATGAAGTCATCGTGCCCGAGCTCCGAAATGGTAATGTTGTATGGAGAACCACCAATCAGCATGGCTACCTTAATGAGTATCAGGTTGGCCCTGCACTTATGATATCTGTACATTTAATTCGGTGGTGTTATTTAAGTGTACTCCATAGCCGATAACAGGCAGTCATATTATGGATCTTTTCATTTATGGTATGGAATATTATTGAACTTTGTTTGCAAAAAAGAAGACTGTTAAAAATATATGAAATGATGTTTCTTATTGTTGAACGGCACACATGTGAATGGTTGAAACGTGGTGGAAAAGTTTGATTTTTTGTTGTGAAAAACCCAGTTGTTTTCCAGAAAAAAGTGTTGTAATAGTGATGAAAAAAATTTTATAGGAACTTGGAAGGATAAAAACATAAAACAAGTTAGAAATGCTGCTTCAGGAAAGGAAGATTCCTTTGTAAACAGGTGAAATTATATGTAGGCACTCACTGAACTGAATTCAAACCATTGCTTTTGGCTAGACGTTTTGCAATCATATCTTTCACAAGTGAAAATGATATTGTTAAGAAGGAGCACCAATAGCTGAGGTGTTAGAGCACGTTGTTCATTTCACAGAAAAATTACCACTTGCAGTTTTTATCAGGCTTTACACTCAACCCACCATGACCCAGATTGTTTGAATAATAGTAATTCTTGGAGCAGTAAGTAATAAGTGAGTCCTCATTTTTTTACAACATTTCCTCTTAACTTGGCCAGCTACATAAATACGTCACTTGAAAGACAATCACAAGCTCCTGTTAACATACAATCACATCTTTCGCAACAGTGCGTATCTCCTGTATCAAAATTTCACACATCCATGTTAGAATGTGGCAAAAGTAGCCTCTTGTCTACAAGCAATTTGAAATGTAATTTTTGGAACTTGGCAGAATATGTTTAATTGTTATAAGAAAAGCTAGTTACTCAGTTTGAAGAAGTGATGACTTTAAGTGACAAATTTTACGATGAGTTGATTAAATAAACAAATAGAAATTGTTTGATGAAACAGCACTATTCCTTTGCATCCACAGTTTGCAATTGCATTTTTACTTCTCTACGTTCTCTGCTATCTCTTGCTAAGCCCTTGGTGACATACACTTATGTGCTTGGCAAACAAAAGTAACCCCTTTTTTTTGCTTTTTAACCTTCTAAACAATAAATCCACTGAAACTTGCCTTAAAAGCTCCCACAAAATATATTTGCCTAATTATTGATTATTGATTACTGATTTTCAACCTTTTTGTTGTAGAGCAACATCTGTACACAATGCTGAACAGATATTTGCTGTCACACTACACTCTGGATTTAAAGAACCTACCCCTGTTTTTTTCACTGTTCAACAGCAGTTCCATCAAATATACAACAGAACGTGCTTGGATTCTAAGGCTTATTGCAAGAGGGTTACGAGATCAGAGTGACTATTACACGGTTAAACGACAGCATACCTTGCCACTTGTAGCAAGTTTTCATGATTCGCCGTTTAGTGACACAGTCACAAGGGTATGTACATTATGCTTACTTAAAGTATTTTTTCCTCCTTCAAAGTAACCTTCCTGCTGACAGTTTGGACCCCTCTATTAGAATCCGCCCTAGACGAAAGTCTCTTCACGCTTCTTGCGGGGTCTTCTTTCTTTTAAATGGAGGTAAGGTTTTTTTAACATTGCTTTCTCATTACTCTTTTTATGGGGACACCATATAGAGCTTGCTGACCGTTGGCTTTCCAAAGGACACCTAGTCTTAGTTTGCGTCCCACTACGAGCTAATCACTTAATTTGAGGAGATGCCGGCACGATGACCACTGTGCAGTGAAATATGAAATAGTTTGTTTCGTATTACCAGTACCAGTAGCTGGTTGACCTTGACCCGATACCCCCAGTCAAAATTGTTATTATTTTGCTATCCTGTGATATGTACTCCGTTCCTCACTGGAATAGAAATTAACTCCACCGATGGGAAAGTTTCTTATCACGTTTGCAGGTGATTTGGATGCCTGCTTAACCTTTTACTTTCTATCTAACATTGTATTTTTTCGGTATTACTCAAGAAATTCTTACTTATTGGACCCCCTTACTTTCAGTTGTGATTATTGCAGACATTTTGCATGCATTTATGTTGCGAAAACCCAGGTTCTGTCATTCATAAATTATCAGACCGTAGTAACAAATGGACAATATCTCAGCCGAACTAGCTTTGAACCAGTGCCTGAGCGGTAGAAAAGATGAACAATGATTGCCTTCTGCTGCCCAATATGAACTACCAGCGTGATATTCATAACGAGTTCATTTCTACAACACAGTCATTCACTTAAAATCGTAGTTACCCTTACAGATTCGGTATTGAAGCTAATGTATTGAGGCAGACGATTTAGCATCATAACGAAAAACAAGAGAAAGGCTTTTCAAGACATTGGATAAGAATACAAGTCAAATGCAAGATTAAGATGCGTTATGTAAGATGCTCCGGCTCAAAACATGGTACTGATAGTGGAGTTGATAATGCAATTGCCCATGAAAGCTATATGCACTGGTTTGAACCCAGTCCCTTGCAACTTAATTTTTACTTGCATGTTTGTTGTTGTGTTTTAGGTTAGAATAAACGATCTAGGAAAATCAGTTATTTTAATCATGTCTTTTTAAGATGACCCGTAGGATGCTAAAGAAGCTTTACATAGTTTCTTCTGTTTTCACTTTTTTACCGTTTTTGTTAAATCAATATAAATTGTGTGACCTAGAAAGTAATCAAAGCATTTTACTTCCTTCAGAAATTGGTTTTGGATATTTTAACCTCAGCATCCAAGATTCACCCGGCAGCATTTGATTTAGTCAAAGTGTTTGGATTGGTTTCTTGGCTTACATCCAGAGTTGCAGCGTACGTATCTTTTTTGAAAGAAAGGTCATTTTGTTAAATGGCCGTTTTTGTAACGAGTGAAAAAAAAATAGAACGATTTTCTCTTTTCCTTCGCTTTCAGTAATATTAGTTTATCTTACAAGCTAGGATAAACCAGTATTTCTTTAAGAGGTTATGGTGGTTATCAATCATATCTATCATTGTAAATGGTAATAATTTTTTTAACGTTCTTTTTTTATTTAATCACCAAAATATATAAACTACATCTTAAAAACAAAATAAAACAAAAAAAATAATCAGATATAATAACTTCTGCTGGTAGCATTTCTTGAAATTTATATTAACTCAGGGGATATTGAAGAACTCAATGAACTGCTTTAATAAAGTTTCAAGTTTGCATGACGAACGGAAGTGGATTTTTCTGCTCTTATCCTTATACTTTTGCTGAAGGAACATTTAATGCAAATGGAGTTTATGATATTGATAGCAGATTTATTCCAAATTTTTGGATTGTACAAGTTAGAAATATTTCAAGACAGATATGTTTTTGTTGCTTTCATTAATGGTAGGAGACATCGAAACTCAGCCTGGCCCTTTGTATTAGAATATGGGAGACGTATTGTCGCCCAAAGGCTTCTCAGTATTACCTCAAAGTATTCGGGGTTTATCAGGAGGGAAAGATGTTATTCAGGTATTTTATTTCAGCACAAAAATATAAGTATTATCCCTCTGAGTGAAACAATTTTAGCAATTTGTTCAGTTGAGGATGAGATGGGGGACTACAGATTTGAACACTTGTCTTAAAACTGCAACTGGAAATGGAATAGCAGCATATATTAAGGAGGGAACATCATACAATAGAAGAGAAGACGTAAAAACAGAGGATTTGGAAATTATTTGGTTAGAAATTCAATTTAAAGATAGGAAATCTTTGCTTCTTGCTATCATTTACCGCCCCTCTGATTCATCTTTGAATGACTTAGCAAAGAATATTGATGATAAAATTTAAACTGTTCGAGAGAACAGCAAAGAGCTTGTTATAGTAGGTGACATGAAAAGTATTTCTTAAATACCCCGAAACAGGATAACAATCAAATCAGTTTTTAGAAACAATGCTTTTACACAGCTCGCTGAGGAAGCTACAAGAATTATTGAAAACACATCCACTTTAATTGACGTTATTCTGACAAACTGTTCTGAGAATATAATACTGTCAAAAGTTGTATGAATCATCTCTGCTTGGAAATTATTGAACGATGGCTTAGCAGATATATCAAATTGCTATTTTTATTTATACATACATAAGGAAAAACACGAAAAATAAGAACTATTGGCTGCATGAATATATAAAAGTAGCTAACTTCTGATTTCGTTCTTTGCAAGATGTTGACGGATAGAAATTATTCTACTTTCATACAGGATTTGTTTGTTTTTAATAAGTAAGTAAATAAGTAAGTAAGTAGGTATTGTCTATTTAACTGTAACAAGCCTTGCTACAGACCAGCACCAGCGAAAAACCTTTCGTTTAAAATGAACGTGATTTTAATAGCCATATCTTGTTTAAGCTTCTGTTCTCGGGTGTGGTCTTCCCGTTTTGATCGAGTGCGTTTTCCTACTTACCTTTAATGTTACCTGTAATTATTACTTTTAATGCCTGTGGATACAAAAAGTCGCAGGTGGTTTGTTAATGACGTACAGAAATCGTTCGCTTACTGGTTTTTGTCAACTAAATAAGGCGTTTTGGAGTAAAAAATTTAAAACGGGATTTTTGAAATATTCCTTGAGAGTATGGAAAATTATTTACCCAATTTTTTGGAAAATGTTATTTTACCGTGTTTATTATTACAATTTGGTTTTATCCAAAACTGCAAAAACGTAAAATAGGTGTACACCAAGGTAAACTGCTATTTTTGTTTTTGTTTCCTTTATTTTAGTGAGGACCACGACAACCACTTTGCTTCCGCACTGTTTCAGATATGCAAGAATCTTAACTCGGTGTTCGATATTGGTGGTGGAAAGGACGTCTTGTATCCTCAAAATTATTTGTTTGAGACTCATCTGTTATATATGCAGCTGGCAAAGAGTGAATGGTAAGTTTGCTAACAAACACCACAGCAAGCATTTACTGTGAAGGTGTGTAAAATATTCTAATTTTTGAAAAAAGGGTTCTTATACCAACTGCAATAGGCAGTACATGCTTATCAAAACCAGCTTTAGCGTAGCACACATTGTGCGCAGCAGGTATTTTGCCCCGTGTATAATTAACAATTATAGAACTGCTTCATATGGTCATTTGATAATAAACCTGTGATAAAGACTGTTTAAATCTTGTTCCACCCACATAACCTTTTATAACTATTCGGCTCGCTCTTGAGAAACTTCTCTTAGTCCAAGGAAATTAGACGCCATGGCGTTGTTACCTCAACAGGACTGGCGTCCGCGGTCTCTATTGAGTTTGCGTAGCTAATACTTTATTTTCAAACATTTGCATTGAGGTGGTAGCCTTCCAATGAGTTTATTCGATCAAATTTATTCATTTTGTCTTTCGCAACATAAATATGCCTTCCTTACAGTCGCTGGTAGTTCTAACCAATTATTTTTGGACAATCTAACCAAGGCCTAATTAGTCTTCTGTCAAAACCTTAGGGACAAATAGCTGCATTTAATTTCTGTTCTCCACCCATTTTAAGCATCGTCATTTTCTTACTTGCTGGTATCGCTATTTGTTGTACCAATTTGTGATCAGGCTTAGCTATTTGCCCTGGATATTTTGATATGTATTGTACCACATTTTAAATGATTATTTCAACTGTTGCCGCCTTTATATTTTCAATTTTTATTTCATTTTAGGTTTTAACATGGTCTTTCCAAAGTTTGGCTGAGGCAAAACAGGCAAAACTGAATGCGTGTGATTGTTACGATTTAGCCGCGTTTTATTTTCCTACCATTGATGGTTAATTTAGAAATATTTTACTGGCGTCTAACTTTGTTTCTGATGTACGAAATTGTTAGTTCATAATAGGTTATGACGGCTAAATTGTAAATGCGGCATTTCCCACACTTCTCTGTAGCGTCCACCGCTTCTTCTGACAGATTTTTATTACATGAACTCTTGGCTCAAACTAATCAAATTTATTTCAATTTTATGAAAAATAACTTAAGGTGCTGCCTGCAAACTTAAGCCGTTTCGTTGCAATTAGAAATTATTACTGCCCCAATGTTACGTTAGCTTTTATAGTACGTAGATCTTATCTGTCAGATAACCTCCAAATAACCGAAATTCACCAATACAAAAAAATTCTTGTTTTTTCCCTTTAAGGTTGCTAGGCTACCCGGACCTTTGCAGAATATTACTGAAACTACTAGCAACGGTGCTTACATCACTGAACGAGAAGGATGTAGGAATTATCAATGTGACAAAAAGTGGGTTAATGCATATCACTGCCGTATTAAACGTTTGCTGTAAAGACAATAATGATACCAATGAACACTGTACTAACGGAGACATATCTGGTCAAGCAAGCCCAAGGAATGTGGCCGTCGGAGTAAAAAGTTCAGATCTTTGTAGTTTCTTAAAAATTGTGAATTTCTACCTGAGCAAAAAATTAACGTTGTTAAACAACTCGTCATTTTTGGATTGGATAGAAGTTTCAAAATGTAACAATACGGAAGTTGATGATAACCAGGATGCAACGTCGAAGCAAAATGTCTGTGAAATATTTGGAGAAAGCGATGTCGAATTTTTAAGTGATTTACTTTTGTCCATATCGACGCATCTGTCTTCTCTTGAAGTTGTAAAGGAGACAACTGTACTGTTACATTACCTTAAAGGAATTGTAAACACTAAGGGGCAACTTTTATTTGATTCCAAGACGTACCATCTATTAACAACATACTATTTTCTGTTATCTCGTTCACAATCATACCAGTTACTCTATTTGAATTTCTCAGCAGAAACGGAAGGCCTGGATCCCATGGAATACGGAGAAGTATTCTTCAAGTTTATATGGCTGTTTATTGGGACACTAGTGGACTTTCTAAACTTGGTAATAAATGCTCCAGAGAGCAATACCTTGTATTCAGGATTTCAATCATTGAGAACTTGTATTTTAAGTGAAAATTACACGAAGGTAATGGCCAGTGATGTGTTCAAAGAACTTACTGGATTCATAAAAGATAATCCTATCGCCGAAAGTGGATGCTGCCACAAAACAGGTATGTTCGAAGTATTTGTATTTTAGGTGTAGACCGCTGTCTCGCATGTATGTTGGCTTTGTTTTCCAAACTGTCCGTTTGGTTGTCGAAGTAGAGTTTATAGTATCTCCAAAGGGTAAAGTTGTTGTCAAAAGACACCACTAGTGCCAAAGAACACAATTGGAGTACCAACACTTGATCAATGGATTCAAAAGGTCTGAAAGTTGTTTTTTAGATTTTTGGTACTGATAAACTGTGTCATCTAGAATGGAAGTGTAATTCTGAGAGAATTTAACTTTCTAAAGGGCTCCAAAGGCTAAAAAAGAGCCTTTTATCACTTTAAGGATTTTTTTTTCTGGTGAGAAGAAGCTAGTGGCCACCGTTAGGCAAAGAAAACACCGTCAAATATCTATTTTATTCCTGCCCTGTCTTATTTTAGTATTTAAGTAGTGGTCTTGAAACATTTTTCTTCTTCAACATGCTCGCCGCTTTGCGTGCTAAGTAAGCTTCGATAATTAAGAGACCTTGGCAGAAGCCACTTAAACCTCTACAAGGGAAGACAACTACTGGACCTTTCCAGGGTAATCACTAACCCATAACATAGCCCGCATGAGGTATTGGTCGTGTACAAAAGTTTTTTTAGCTAAGTGGCTTGCCGTGATTGTAAAAGGAATTTGGCTCGCCATTTACTCTCAGGTATCCAATAAACAGTTGGAACGGGATTGTTTCAAAAATTTAATACATGGAGGTAGAGGGATCAAAATAGGTCGGATGGCAAATTAGTGTACGAAGTCATTAAAATAAAACGGAAGCCTTATCAAAAAACTTTTTTAATGTGGCAGGCGACAAAACAGAGAGGATAATGATAGAATGCAATGACATGAATGCTTGTTCGAGATTTTTGAATTTGATACTCTTCAGTTCCCAGCTTGACTTTGAAGTTTACCATGGGGATCCTGTGAAGCCCTTGCGTTGAGAAAAAACCCCGACAAATCAAACATTCGCAGTTCCTCTAAAAAAACTACCAACTTGGACAAATGCTGACATATACTAATTTTCAAAAAAATTCCCGTGTAGTTAACGCGTGGCTATCAAATCTAGTCAGTACCAGTATTAAGGGATCTCGATTAAGTAGTTACCTGGCCGTTTCGTGAATGCTGTTAAGAGGCTATGACCAAAACATTGCCGCGGTCCTCATTCTGAAGACCCTTACATGCTGCATCCAAAGTGTGGAGATGTGATAGTTGCACTGTTTACCCCTTTCCTGTTTACTTGGCACCCAAGTGTAAACCCAAATTAAACTTAAGCCCTGTCAAATAAAATCACTTTCGTGTGATTTTCTGTATATTTAATCGACCATCTGCACCACATCAACCAGAGCATCAATGTCGTAATAGCACATTTTGATGCACCCTGATTATTCGTCTTGATTATCTGTCTTGTTCCCAGGCAAACCTTGTAATTAGTGGTCACATATCGATTTTTCATCATACTATCTTTCTGTTATTATTTGCCAGAATGATTACGCATTTCCTTTAATGTACATTACCCAGTCGAGGAAACAAAACTAAAAAGCTCAATTGAAAAAGAGTAGCAGTTACTCTTTGCTCAATTTATTTCTTCGTTTTAAGAACCACACAACTGACTGTTTTCGTACGCAAAATTGGGACAGAAAAGGAAGGATAATAAAGTACAAAGAAGAAAACAAATAAAAAAAATCAAAATGGCTTGCAGTCCTGGAAAATAAGATTAAAATAAATAAATCTACATTTTAAGACAGTATTTAAAAATTTAGTCCATTAGTTAGCCAACATGAAGCACGCAAAATAATATTTTTAGAGGCAAAAAGAGGAGTCATATTCTTATTGCTTTTTTTTTCTTACTCTGTACTATTTTATGTTGTATGCTGCAACTTGACAGTTAAGCAAAGCATAACCAGATGTACCTTGATTTAATATCCTATGCCTGTTTCTCATTTCAGGACTTGTGTATATTCTGTTAACTGCATTCTTGGAAGATGTTCTTGTATCAAATATCAACCCAGACAGATATAAGGCCATGATAGAGATGTATCAAAGTACACTCAATGAAGCGTTTCCAGCAACAGGCAGAAAAGTTTTGAAACAGAAGAAAAGGAAATTAGTGGTTCAGCATCCTCGCTTAAAAAGGAAGAAAGTCAGTATTGAGAAGTAACCAGCTTGGCACACTAATTACTACGCAGAAACCAATTTATTAAAAAAATCCATCTTTGACAAGTTAAACTTTGACTGTAAGACTCAATTGCCTGTAACTTGTAACGCTGTAATTTACAAAAGAAGTCTTGAAAGCGTAATTGTTAGACAAATTACACAATGAAAAACAATTAAACACACATATCACAAGTGCTTTTTGTTTATGGTGGTTGAAACAGCTCAAGAAAGATAATTGACCAGCCTCTTGCTGATTTTTGTTTTACAAGCGTGCAAAACTTGGAAATATATTTTCACTGCTCTTACCATCACCGGTTTTCTTCGAAAATGGGCCTTCATCTAGCCACTGAGAGAAAAATTGGTAAAAATGCAAATGCAAAGCAATGGGGATGGCTACAGTGGTCTTGCCAAGATGACCACACAGGTTTTACACAAACTTAGAAGAGCATGATGAACAATAGATGAACAATAGAGCATAATGAACAATAGATGAACAATAGAGCATGATGAACAATGGAGCATGATGTACAATAGATGAACAATAGAGCATGATGTACAATAGATGAACAATAGAGCATAATGAACAATAAAGCATGGTGTACAATAGATGAACAATAGAGCATGATGAACAATAGAGCATAATGAACAATAGATATAAAAGACTTCTGTTTTTAATGTTAATGAAGAGGAGTATTTTATCGTGTTTTGTCTACCGATATAACAAATTTCAAAAAAGTCGGTCGGCGCTCGGTCAAGGGGGCCACAAGTCAGTTTTAAAACTCCTGCGCATAAATTTAGTCGCATAATTTGATAGGTTTCAAGTTNGAGCATGATGAACAATGGAGCATGATGTACAATAGATGAACAATAGAGCATGATGTACAATAGATGAACAATAGAGCATAATGAACAATAAAGCATGGTGTACAATAGATGAACAATAGAGCATGATGAACAATAGAGCATAATGAACAATAGATATAAAAGACTTCTGTTTTTAATGTTAATGAAGAGGAGTATTTTATCGTGTTTTGTCTACCGATATAACAAATTTCAAAAAAGTCGGTCGGCGCTCGGTCAAGGGGGCCACAAGTCAGTTTTAAAACTCCTGCGCATAAATTTAGTCGCATAATTTGATAGGTTTCAAGTTACTATTATCAGACTGTAACAATTTTATTCCAATTGATATCAAAATACTTTTTATTTTTGTCTGCTTACCAGCTTACCCTCTTCACTTCGTCACTTTCTTGGGAAAATGCCAGACCATGGAAATAGTTCAGGAAATCCGGGAATTAAAAAGATGTTTTGTTTGAACAGTCGGGGCTTAATTGTAGTACAAAGTCACGTAAATATAGGTATTGTTTATGGTATACTTAAGATTCTGTAACAACAAATCTGATCTTTTAAAGTATTGTAACAACGAAGTGTGCTTTTTTTCATTTCTTTTCTAATGCGAATTTACACTTCATTAATTTACAAAGGGGTAAGAGGGATTCAAAAACAAACAAATCGCAGTTGCTAAAATGGATATTCTTGCATATATTTAGTTTATCAGATTTACCATTGCCTCGATATATGGGCGTATAACTCATTGGTGTAAAGTGGAAATTAAATAAAAAAATGAATATTAGCCTCGGTTATTATTTTAATGCCGAAATTTCAAAATTAGCTGTTAATCCGGCAAACGTGGAACAGTACTTAGCGAGTGGCATCATTTTCACGCTTGCGCATTCGTGACGATATTACGAGGTTGCAACAAAAAGGGAAAAAAAAGAAGTTTACAGAATTGTACTTTATTACTGGATGAAGCTAAAGAATGCAGTGCAGGAAGAAAAAGTATTCATAAAAATTGCCTGAGAATATCAATGCACATTACTTACAAGGCTTAGTAATTCCTATCCTCTTCAAACTCGTGTAATTCTCGAGTTTTATTCAAAGGAACATTAATTTTGAATTTTCTAAACTTATATTTGATAGTCTTTTCTTTAGTGTCTCGTAAAGGTGTAATGTTTAGTTCGTTGATTATCCTGTAATATCTTTCCATCGAAATCTTCTGTAGCTTTCTCAGCGCCTTTTTTCGTTGGTCTATTGTCCAAATGAAACGATATTTCGCTTCTTTATCCTAAAAAGAAGAAATTTTATGAGTTTTTGTTTACCTATTAACAAGATGAATTACTATCGCAAATAAGGGCAGCACTATCACTGGAAGTATCAACAAAAGCAGTAGTAAGCAACTTGTAAGTTATTGGCTTCCCATTTGGGATGTTTGCCCTTACACCTATCCGGAAGCACAACACCGAATCTGTTGCTCCATTACATGCGGCAGATATTTAGCTTTTCAGATTCACTCACTGTGGTGTATGGTAACAACTTCCTAACTTAATTCAACTCTGGTTGCCGACTCCCTTGTAAACTACCTATTTCACGCCTACTCTTCCCTTTGAAAAAATTGAAATATCATCATGAGAAAATAAATCGTTAAATTCATTATGCTCATCAAGTACTTCCATATAAAAAAATATCAATTACAACTGTCGCCTTTGTGTTTGTTATCTTTGTCTGTAGCAAGGTAAATTCCTACTCAGTTAACTGATGAATTTTTGATGAAAAAAACCAAATAGAATAAGTGCTGATCCGAGCTAAAAGCGAAACCAAAGACCGCAATTAAAATCATTTTTATTTTAGTCGAAACTTTGTTATTTCTCGGTCAGCATCAATAAGCCAGGAAGACAAACCGCTCTTATAAATGGTATTGTAAAAATATAAGGTAACAACTGAGGAAATGAGTTTTGGACAATTGCTTGACTTTACCAGTCAATTATGGCTGTAAAAGTTTGATTGGTAGCCGAGGTTACACTGACGACAAAAACCTTAGCACTGGAGTTGTGAAGTGGCTGCCTAATTTCCTAGTAATAATAAAAAAATAGTAGAATAATTAAGTGTTAAGGAGTTTGGTCCCTTTGACAAGGTAAAATGGCATTTGAGGAATACAGGTCCCTCAGCTGCAGGCTGTATTTCACCCTCAAACGGGGGACCATTTTAAATAGACGCCACATTCTAACTGATTATGGCTTTATTCGTCCCACCAACCAGGCAATGCGCTGTATTAATAATAGACCCTAACCATACCGCACTTTTTCGGTTATGATGCATGCGCCTGGTTTACTCTTTAGACAAAGATAAACCACCTTTTCATGGATGATCTGAAGCTCTTTGGAAAAGTCTGAGAAAGTGATTGGTTTACTAGTACGAACTGTTAGATTTGCCAGTAATGGTATAGGTATGGAGTTTGGGATATCAAAGTGTGCAGTAATAGCTATGAAAAAAGGATTTCGTGTGGCAACTGATAGCATTAAATTGCCTAGTGACCAGTGCATTGGTGGAAGAAGGAGGGTATAAATATCTGGGCGTTTTGGAAGCTGAGGATATTCTAGAAACAGATGAAAATCAGGGTAAAGAATACCTATTATGAAAGCTTGCATAAACTGTTGAAGACTAAACTGAACTCGAAAAACCTCATTTCAGCCATTAACGTACATGCTGTTGGTGTCGTTAGGTAGAGTGCAGCTATACTTGACTCGGGGCAAGACGACCCTGAGGAGATGGATCGACAGGTGCGCAAGCTTCTACACAAATATAAGGCGCATCATCCCAAGTCGAACTTAGGCCGCCTTTACATGAAAAGAAAGCAAGGCGGGAGAGGCCTCATAAGTGTGAGCGATTGTATTGCAGCAGAGAAACGAAGTCTGGATTATTACTTGTGAACAGCGAAGAAGATCTTCTGCGGCATGCGAGTTCGGCACTTAAACTACAACAAGGTGCCACTAAAGGAAAGCTGGAATACAAATCGAGGATAGGGGAAGAACGGAAAAGACACTGGAAAGCAATGGATATGCATGGCAAGTTTGAAGGGGACACAGAACAGGTAAAAACTGACGACTCTTGGTTATGGTTGTAACGGGGCAAGTTCAAGAGAGAGACGGAGAGTTTGTTGATTGCCACGCACGAACAGGCATTAGCCACAAACTCTGTGAAAAAGAAATACTATAGGACTGTCAAGAGTAACTTATGCCGAATGTGTGGCCAACACCCAGAGGGAATCATGCATATTGTCAGTGAGCGCACACCGCTTGCTCAACGCGAGTACAGAAGGCGACATGACAAAGTGTGCTTGAGCCTTCACTGGAACCTTTGTCGGAAGTAAGGAATCCAGGTGGCAGGTCAATGGTATAATCATGTACCTGAAGCAGTCATTGAGACTAATAAGTTAAAGATCCTGTAGGATTTCAAAATACAGACCGATATTCGACTTGAACATAATAAACCAGACATCACGGTCCCCTTGAAAGATACCCGGTAATGTCCAGGTGACCACACTGTGATACAAAAAGAATGCAAAAAGATCCTAAGCTACTCTGGTCTGAAAATTGACGTATGTGGAATGTTAAAGCAACTGTCATCCCAATCATAATTGGAGCTCATAATTGGAGCTCATTATTGGAAGCATTTCACCCAGATTGAAAGGATTTCTGGAGCAAGTGAACATGGAGCATGATTTCGGTACTCTCCAAACGTCTGCCTTACTGGGAACTGCACACATTTTGCGAAAAGTTCTCAGTATCTCAGTGTCTTAAGTCCAATCAAACGGACCTGATGCTTAGGATGACAATACCGGAAGTTAACATACTGTGCGAATCATCATCATAATAATAATAATGTTAATAATAAACTCGTATGGAAGTATAAAATATAAATCAAGATCACATTAATTGTGACCTGAAGCTTTTTCCTCCAATTCGTCTTGACAAAGGGCCCAAAATGCAAATGTAGCGATTTGTTGTCAAGACGAATGTCAAGGAAGGTTAAGGGCAACAAGCCGCTTTTTCAAATGACTGACTACAAAAGAACTGTCATATTATGAACCTATATGCCAATGGCTCATTCAATACGAAGGTAAAGGGCAATGGATTAAAATGTAAGCTTACCACTTCAGATCCTTCTTACCTGTTTAAACTCTTGACAATGTTTCAATAACACTTTCATCGCTTCTGTTCGTCTCATAACTGCAAGACAAAAACAGTCTCTTTATCCTGAGTTAAATTTCAAAAACAAACCTCCAAAAATGTATTTAAATGAACAACACCTGGAGAGGATGATATAAAGTATCAATTCAAATGCAAAAAATGCGGAAAGAAAACCAAATTAAAAAAATATACATAGTATAGAGAAGATCGTTAACAGAAGAAGACAGGATTACAAAAAAACCCTGCTATGAAAGTAGCGCTGATACCTCGAATGGTAAAGCATCTGGCCAGCAAAGTCATGTGCACTTGTATGAGCCTAGTTCGTTGCAAACCTATTTCCACTTCGTAATAATTCCTAATCCTATCAACACAGTAATTTCGCAGTCGAAAATTTCTTTATTCAAATGTATTTCTTCACACTAACAGTCAGTACTATCTACTGGCACCTTCTGGTGAAACAGTTCAAAAAGAACTGGTGCGTTGGTCCACTATTAGTAATAACAGCAGCATTGTCGGAAAATAGAAACAAGTGCAGAGAATAAAATAGCTGGTCATGTAGATCACAGAAAGAAAATGTATGTTGCCTATACTTTAAAGACTGTCTATGTTGAAAAAATGTATTAAGTATGAACTGAATAGTAGTCGGCTGAAAAAAAGTCCTCTTGACCATCGTATCGAAATGGCATAATACTTTATGATAACAAGAGGTTTTAAAGTATGTATGTGGGGTAAATATAAAATGGGAGGTAATTTCTGCCTAATGGTGGTAAGTAGGGTCTCCATGAATAACATTGTGAATTTTAGCAAATATATTTTTGAAGCCAAGCAGAGATATAACAAGAGTGCGTTGTTTAGTGAACACTTCATTAACACATTTTGTTATCCTCTCAAATATCAATTAATTTCATTTAATATAATTTTATAACTAGATAAAGTAGCCAACAACCTCTGAAGTTGTAGTTAATGTTTTAGGGTTCTTCTTAACATTAATTCGTAGTGGGTAAATTGATATTTATGTGAAGCCCATTTTACTCCAAGCCTTGAATGAAAAGGTATATGTTTCACCAAACTCGGAACGTCAAATTGGGAATAAACGGGGAATAAACTTTGTGAAATTCTAATAAAAGTTATACACAAGTTTCTTATACGCGGCACTTACGGAGCTTAGGTCTAAAGTTTGGATGTGATGAACGCCTTTATTCAAAACAAACAAAACTCTCCTTAAGAGTCTGTCTCCACTCAGTGCTCTGCACAGTTATACTTTCTCAGTCATTAGCCTTGATCCACAAATCCACAAGATTCCCTTCCGTGCTGCGCTTATACCACTTCTTTGGTCTGTGCAGAGGGCGTTTTTCGTTTAGCACTGCCAAACAGTTGCTTTGGGCTGGGGGTGAGCTGTAATACTTAATGTCGACAACATGATCTACCCGTCACATCTGAGCCTGCATGATGAGTGCTTCGACAATAGTGAAGCTTCCTTTTAAAAAGAATTAGTATATAGTACCATATTTTGCCATCTGATGTTTAGTATATGTATTAAAGAATTTTAACGAAAATCTTCAAATACCTCAAGATACCACAGTGCGCTCTCCAGGTTTCTGATGCATATTGCAACATAATTTACACACAGATCCTGCATACGCCCATCTTGGTCTTGTTGATTATGCCGCAGTTTTTCCACACCATCTTTTACACGTTGTTCTGGGGTGCTGATGCTCTCTGGCTACATCGGTTTACCACAACGTCTAGGGACTCAAGATGAATGTTATCATCTCCCTCTATCTCCTCGTCCATGCCGTCTGAAAGAACTTTGCAGTCCTGCTGTAGATTTTCACATACATACATTCATACATACATATACATACATATATGCATACATACTTACATACATACATACAATACACACAATACACACATATACATACATACATACATACATACATACATACATATAAACATACAAACATAAATTCACTCATAAAAGTACCTTTGGACATATAGAGAGTAGAGTAAAATGGTGTTTATATAAATATCAATATGTAAGTAACTAAAATTAAATATCAGGAGCAAAAAAAGGACTGTTTACAAAACCTTATGCTTTTTTACTTACTCTCTGCTTCTAAATAATCTTCGCATCCACCATACTTATCCATAATTCTTTCTTTTGTTGTTTCTCTAGATGTTTTCTATGACAAAAAGGGTTAAATCTAGTTAGAATTGTGTGGTTTTCTTCATGGTAGTTCTTATGCTACACCTTTTCTTAACCAATGTTGACTATTGTAGTATCACTCATTGGCCTTTTCTATCTCAATTCTGTTACGTTTTCAAAGTCCTTACTGTAGCTTTATTTTGTTTCATAATTTATATATATGGATCAAGCTTCCAAGACTTTTGCTCGTCATATTATGTCTTTGTCTGGTTATCAGTACAAAACCAATTGGATTAAGATTTGAGACCCAGATAATACCTACTACTACTACTACTACTACTACTACTACTACTACTACTACTACTACTACTACTACTACTATTACTACCACTACTACTACTACTATTACTATACTACTAGTACTAGTACTACTACTACTAAAGTAATTACCATTACTTCTCTTACCACTACTAATACAGTACTTCTATTATTATAACTGCCATTTCTACTACTACTACTANACTATTACTACCACTACTACTACTACTATTACTATACTACTAGTACTAGTACTACTACTACTAAAGTAATTACCATTACTTCTCTTACCACTACTAATACAGTACTTCTATTATTATAACTGCCATTTCTACTACTACTACTACTACTACTACTACTACTACTACTACTACTACTACTACTATTACTACCACTACTACTACTACTATTACTATACTACTAGTACTAGTACTACTACTACTAAAGTAATTACCATTACTTCTCTTACCACTACTAATACAGTACTTCTATTATTATAACTGCCATTTCCACTACTACTACTACTACTACTACTACTACTACTACTACTACTACTACTACTACTACTATCACTACCACTACTACTACTACCACTACTACTACTACCACTACCACTATTACTACTACTGCTAGAACTACTGTAATATTTACTATCGGCACAAATTAATGATGACATTTTCAGTCAACATTTTAAAAAAACCGGTCAAGTATACACCAATGAGTATTTGTTTACTTTCTTTTTCATCATCAACAAAGAAAAAAGGGAATATTTACCCTTACTTGCATTCTTTATTCTGAAGACTCTTTTAACCCAGTCACTGGCACTGCAAATAATGTAAAAAATTTAATTTGTATATACTGTACAATTGTAACCAAGCTCTAATCTTGTCCTAAATACTTCTTAAAATAATAAATAAATAAATAAATACATACATACATACATACAAAAATTCATGGAATATATCAAATTAGCTAAGTACATATATTTAACTAGTTAAATATAGCATTAGCATCTGCTTGTGGTTTAGCACAACACTCATACAGTCACTATGACATGAAATTTCAAAGGCATCAGAAAATGTTTGGGATTAAGGTCTTCTGAATATAATAAAATGTCATGGGATTTCAAGAGCCATGTCTTCATAGCTAACGCAGTTGCACTGTAACCAAGAGTTTCTGGTTTAAATTCCTCAAGTGAACAAAAAGACTATAGAACTGTACACAAGAAAAAAGCACTGGTTGGTATTAGGAAGGGCATCTGACCAAGAAATACCACACTGCAAAACCAAAGTCCCTCTGAAGGGCATTGTCTACACCCAGTTACTGGGGAGAATGATGTTAACCAAAACAAACAAACAAAAAAGCACCTGTTGGATGTCTTTATCACCAAAGTTCAAAATTGTCATGGGTGTCAAGTACTGTAACTCTTTTCTTGCAATGAACATGTGGCACAAGATTCTATTTTTGGCCCAACATTTTTTCTAATTTCACCAAAAATCTTCCTGATCACTCTTAATGACACCACTTTGTATTCCATTTGTACTGGGGCCTAGATTATGTCTTCCAGGGATAGAATATGACTTCTGAGCTGGAGATAAAAATTTATTGCTGTTTTGGGAAAAAAATACTTAATATTTTTATGCAGATATTTTATACCTTAAGTTTTTCATTCCTTATAGATAACCAACTATCAATCAGGTACCTACTTCACTTCTAAATTAGAATGGGTACCCTGTTTTATGCACTTGGGAATATCAATTTCCAAAACAGCTGTATCTCTTTTGCAATGCATTAGCATGTTGTAAACAAAGGTTGTGTTACATCAATTGTCTTACTGTCTGATAAAATTCAATATCAAGTCTTACATCCCAATTGGGCCAGAATTGTTTCCCACTCTCCTAGCATATTCTCATGCCACAGATATTGTCTCCTAGTCCCCTTTATACACCTAATAATTAATAAGCCAATTTCTTTTGTTCTTGAAACAGCAAAATCCACTAAGACTGCTGTGTAATTTCCCAAAATCCAACAGCAGTAATAGGAATTTGTGTGGCAAGTCTCAAACAAGCAATTAGGAAACCACACAGATTCACATAGATGTAACTGTTATCATGCTATTAAGTAAACTACAAAAGTAAACTCACTGTCCAAGGAGTTTCTTCAATAAATAAGATGGTAGCTAGCTACTACCAATTAGACAAGAATAATGATTTTTGCTTCAGATGACAATGCTGGAGGCTGATCATTAAATATAATATTTGTGTAATCTTGTGTATCTGTATCAAAAAGTACTCAATGCATGTAGCAGAGCGATATACATAGGGTAAAACATGAAAAATAAGAACTGTTAGTTGCAATCATAGTTCTTATTTTTCATGTTTTCCCCAATGTATATGTATACATATACCAGTATCAAAGTAGTTATTAGCTATCGACAGAGTTCAATAACATAAGAATATTTGAGCTATCATATGGTGAATGACAAAGAATCAACAAAACTTAGTTTAGAACTGTTGGTTCATGTCTTCACAATTGTCAGCTAAACATAATGAAGATATTTCTCTAGTGTATCTAGTTATAACTAACACAAATTACAATATATCAAATTACCCTTATGGGAATGACATAATTAGTATAATTGAACATGCAGTAATAAAAAGATTTTTAGTTGCTTTATCACACCTGGTCTTTTGATTTATAATTAGCTAACAGGAATTTATTTAAGTGTATACATTTTGCAATGAGTTCACTGCACTTGTTCAACANAAATAGATAGATAGATATATAGATAGATAGATTGATAGAGATAGATAGATAGATAGATAGATAGATAGATAGATAGATAGATAGATAGATAGATAGATAGATAGATAAATAGATAGATAGATAGATAGATAGATAGATAGATAGATAGATAGATAGATAGAAAGATAGATGGATAGGTCCTAATAAAATATCATGGGTACTCACTTTTGAAGTTCTTCTATTTCATTATAACCAGCAATAAATTCTGGATTTTCAGAAACAGCTGCAGGACTTTCAGTTGCTAAGTCAAATAATAGAAAATAAGCAATAAAATGGACTCTAGCTTAGACCAACAGTATGATAATATTTGCTATAGATATCAATTGGTCATAGACTATAGGTATTTCCAAGGCAATTTATAATATAAGGTATGTTGGCTTGCTTCATTAGCTCTCTTGTTATTTGTGGAAGGGCGTTCAGTATCCTTCAATCCCTTCTATCAGATTAATTAATGGTTTTCACAATGGATGGAATTATATATGACAAGCATTCAATTAATGCTAGCATCTCTCAAGGTTCTATTCTTTATCCAACTCTCTCCTTTCTTTATATAAATGACCTCCCCTTCCCTTTCAGCTAATAAAGCTTCTTGTCATTAGAGATAGGTACTGGTTCAAACGTAATCAAAATGAAGTTATATATTCCACTTATTTCTTTTTGAAATCTATATACTAGTAACTCATGGGTATAAATGGAGCCTGTTTGATAACCTGTTAAAATAATTTTTTTAAACTGACATAATATTCACTAAAAAGATCTGCTTCTAATTTTGTTCTCAGTTTTTCAAAATTTTTGTTAGTAGCCTTTCAATGTTGCAAATTATTTAATTTTTATAATAATACTAAAAATGGCAAGAAACTAAGGAGTTTATTTATTTACATCAGGAGGTAGATATTTTTTCTGGGTCACATATAAAGGAAAGTGACATACCCTAAGGAATACATAATAAAAAGCAAGCAATAATTTGTCTTAAGATTTTGTATTCACTTGGAAAGAACTTAACCAAAATAAATTAAACTATTTCAAAACAAAGTTCATTTTTACAGTATGGTTAGTATGTTTAATAGTTTCATTATTGACAGATGTGGTGGAACATTTTGGTTTTTTAACATTTTTTAAGCAGTTTCAGGTAGCTGGTGATCTGGTGAATTTTGCTTTGCAGTTCAAATGGTTTTTGGAGAAGAGTAATCTGGGGAATAAACTCTATTTTCTTGATGCTTAAGGTCAGATTAAAGACACTGCAAGTTTTAGAAAATTGATCCTTTTTGTTTAAAAAAGGCTGTATACAGAGCAGTACTGTCAGCAAATATAAGGCTGATAGTTGCTGTCCTCACAAGGATCTTTGCTTTGAACCATTAATACCTCTATCAGCTCAAAAATAAAATATTACACAGAATTAACAATCATCATAAGGACATTCAAGCCCTTATGGTAATGAAATGTTTGGTACTTGGATGCTATCACTTTATCATGAATAATGAAAGCTGGATAAAAACCTTTTAAACTTGCTGTTTCCATCATTTCAAGATGTCTAACTTTTCTGTATGAAATGACTGGCAATGCAATGATAACCCTGAAGAGATTTTGCTCCTCGGTCCATTGCACACTCTATTCAAAATAGTAGCAAAGGCTTTGTGGTCTCTGTAATCAGTTGTCTTGAAGTTTTATATCTTTTGCTAACCATCAAGCTTCCATTACATTCCTGTGAGCAGGTTGATCTTTATTTTTAGAAGTTTTGTATGAGTTTTCAAGTCTTGCATTTATTGGACTAAGTAAATAAAATCCATCTGAATGTGGTCAAACAAATCTCAATCTATATGGGCAAGAAGCCCAAGAACTTGAAAGTGATCCATTACATGTTGCCTTCTAAAGTACGTTCCACAATGAGTCCCCCGTTCCACAATTATTCATAAGATATATAATAAGATATATAAAGTGCTACTGGAATATTTTTATTTGTACATTTCCTGATGAGTGAGTAAAATCACGAAACAGGCTTGTTGAGATGGACAGTGTAGTTTTTTTACTCTTTCCAACTTATTATATCTCTTTTATTATGCTCTGTATCTATGTATCAAGCACTCTAATCTTCTTCTTCTTCTTTGCAGGTTCTCTGGACTGACCTGGAAGAATGCAGGCCACTGTGTTTCGTTGAAATGAAAACTGGCCTCCACATAAAATTGAAACCACAACACAGTTGAAAAGCAACACAAAAATGGTTAGTAGTGTTTGTAATAGTAACAGTAATAGTGGTGGTAGTAGTAGAAGTAGCAGTAGTATTAGTAACAGTAATAGTGGTGGTAGTAGTAGTAGTAGTAGTAGTAGTAGTAGTAGTAGTAGTAGTAGTAGTAGTAACAGTAATAGTGGTGGTAGTAGTAGTAGTAGTAGTAGTAGTTTATGCAGATATGCTTCACTGTTCCACAGCTCAACAGTGGATATTGAAACTTCTGGGATATTGCACTATAAGCAGGACCCTTATCAACTGTCACTAAGATATTAATGTGGTGGCTTGCTGAATATGTGCACACTGAGAAGCACAAATAAGAATGCTCTATAACCTATAACACAAAAAACAAAGCAAATATAGAAAAAGAAAAAAATATATATATAACACGTCCAAGGTTGGTATTACAGATATTCTTACACTACAAAATTTAATAAATGTAGATGACCTAGGGTCAGTGATGTTATAATAGTAAATACAAAAAGAAATTATACTTACCAAGATTTTTAGTCCTTACAGAAATTAACTTTAAATGTTGAATGCCATTTGCTCTGCTCTTCGCTATGACAACATGAAACACAAACACAATATTATTAGTATAAAAGATATGTTACTACGATTTTGTGTCAAAATAATGTCAGAAAGAAAGATTTTGATTAAAACAGTAAATATCTAAAACAATAATTAACAAAGCTTGAATGACTTAGTATGAGTTGTTGCATCATTGGAAAACATGCATTAGTACTGTTCTATGTATAAGAAATATGAATGAAAAAATAAAAAACACACAATACATTAAAAGTAAAGAAAACAAAGAGAGTGTGTGTGCAGTATTTATAGTAAAAATATTTTGTTAATCCAGTTTAAATGACATGGGATGGTTACTTAGCCAATTAGTAATAGTAATTCAGCTATAGTATAGCATTCGTTGTTGAATGACAAATGTGGCAAACACTGACATTGACATCAAGCAGTTCAAAATAATTGGCAAGGTCCGGTCTGCCTATTATTTAGGCAATTTATGTTCACATTTCATTACTTCTGTTTCGTAAAGTGTATAAGTATATCATCTTTAATTGTTTTGGATGACTAGTCACAAATAGTGGTGGCCTTTCACT
>RDPX01000061.1:1089969-1113960 GCA_003991215.1 Morbakka virulenta | reverse complement strand
GATATTTTGTTTTGAAAATATATTTCGTGTTTTTTGGCTTGCTTCAACATATGTCGTTGTAGAAATAATGATCTTTTCCTTGCACGTTTTTTGCTTCGTCTTTTAGTTCTGAGAGGAGACATTGCACGGTTGGGAAGATGTACATCAATTATTACAGTAAGTATGAGTATTCTTAAGTAAAATACCGTAATTCTCATCTATCTCAACCAGGTGTTGTAATGTTTGATTATGAAACCTGTATGGCATTGTTACTAGATGTTAAGTCTTTTTTTTCTTCTTTCACTAGGCTGGAAGTCCCTTCAGTGAAGAGGGTTACTTGTCTTATTTGACATTTTACTTTATTATGTTTTCATTTGTTGCTTCCTGCTATCCCCAACAACATATACAAGCTAAGTAGTATGCCACTAGTAGAAACGAATCTAGTACTTCCTTTCCAGTATTTCGTTGGACGTGGCTGAGGCTCGAACCTGGAACTTCCTCCATAGTATGCTTTTAATTTAACCACTCGGTCACTCACTGGTGCTTTAGATTTGTTAAGTCTGAAGTTTTCTTCATTTTGATTGTACCAGTGACATTCAAATTTTAGTTTTGCTTTCAGCATGATAATATTATCTGACTTTTTATGTGTTCATTTGGATTAACTTGGAACTTGGGGGTTTTTTCAGAAAAATACGACCTGGTTCCAAAAATTTTCAAAAATTTATTAAAACAAATAAATATGCTTTATCTGTCTTTAAAATTTCAGAATGGTTTTAATGCCGATGTTAAATAGTGAACTCAGGGCAAACAAGAAGTTTCCCTTCCATTTTATGTTAAATAGTGAACTCAGGGCAAACAAGAAGTTTCACTTCCATTTCTTTTCATTAGACGTAAAAGATTAGGAAAGTTTTCCATTCATCTGTGTGAGGTTTTATGGAATGCTGAGGAATAGGAGTGCTTTACATCGGTCTATAGACTCCTGTCACAAGGCTTATCAATGCAGAATGTATGGAATGTCAGCATTTCATACAAAGACCCGCATCATTAAGACAGTACTGTGGGACATTGTCTGGAGTGTGGAGACTCAGAAGCCAGAGATTTTATGATATGCCAGAGTGCTCTAACCACCGCAAAAGTGTCGTAAAATTTGTCGCATATATGTGTGTACAAGACAAAAAATCCCCGTCGTTCCCCGGACTCTTATGACAAAATTGAGTAGGGTTTTTGAAATACATATTTGATGGTGTTTTGTTCAGTTTTCAATCATTTCGTGGTTTTAAAAATGATCGTAAATTTAACGTCATTTTAATCTACTCCTGGACGTGAATGAGAGGCATTAGACCTAACCTATCAATGCTGCCCTTCAGAGATGGATGGTTTCCTCAAACCTACCGTAACAACTGTAAGACTTTGCCCTTGCGACTTGCTGATGACCATGACAAAACTTCGTCTTACTGGAAGTTTTCGGTTTCTGAATGGAATTCCAACTTCTTCTGGTACATCCAAAGGATTTCTGGGGATGAAGATCTGGTCACCATTATATTTTGCAATAATGACTGTTGCTTTATGAAAACGAGTACTGTCGACGGAGTCAACTGTAAGTCGTTCCATTAAAGAGTTTTGGAACGTCTTAAATTTCTCAGTAGCAAAGGTGTTGCGCCCATTTTCAAAAGTAAGTTGTGTAAGGAAGCTAAGAAGATGGAAGTTTATTCGTATTACGTAAACTTTATGGTTTTCATCAAGAGTCACGTCTATTATTGACCAGTTTTTTTATTTTCCTGGGCATGTTTAAAGCAATAGGCCATTGATTTTGTCTACTTTCATATTGGTTNAGAGTTTTGGAACGTCTTAAATTTCTCAGTAGCAAAGGTGTTGCGCCCATTTTCAAAAGTAAGTTGTGTAAGGAAGCTAAGAAGATGGAAGTTTATTCGTATTACGTAAACTATATGGTTTTCATCAAGAGTCACGTCTATTATTGACCAGTTTTTTTATTTTCCTGGGCATGTTTAAACCAATAGGCCATTGATTTTGTCTACTGTAATATTGGTTGACGCCAATGCTGCTCGTTCGCATAATCATTCATGATTAGAAACAGCTTTTTCTCAAAAACCATAACCCGCACCAACAAAAAGTGGCTGTCACGCGCGGTAAGGCAGAGTCCACACAACCGTAGTAGCCAGGGATGAATACCCCGAATATTTTGGCACTGCACTGTCTCTTTTCACGACCTGAAATAAAAATAAACTAACCAGCTACATTTTATCACTTATCATATGATTAGCCCGAGTTTTACACATGTACAATAATGGTTAAAGGCTTCCATTTGACAAAAAAAACCATTGCATTTTTTTTGAATCGCATCTTTATGTTGTAATGTGAATATCAACATGTTTTATAGTTGTGTTGTATTCTTTTCATGTTAAAAGTTCGAAATGGCTAGAATACGAAACGTTATTGATTTTTTTCAAAATTATTTTACGTACTAAATAATATCCGCAGTCATTCCGCTGCCCATGCAATTAGAGATGCTTGTTGCGGCCCCAATTATCGCTACAAAACTGCAGGGAGCTGATGTGTGATGGTGCAAGGAATATGATTGGCAAAAAGCCTGGCCTTGCTTTCCAAATTTAAAGAATTCAATAGGCAGTCGTTATTCATTTTCATGGACAGTCTGAGCTTAGCCGTGAATGACCGTACACCGCCGTGTTCTGTTTTATCAAACACAGCAGATACTATTGGAGTGGTCAGCATAAAGGTTTCTTCACGGCGTAAAAAAAGTTCGTGAGTCTATGGATAAAATATTAGGAGACATGGGTGACGCTGTGATGGAGGATGAGAAACATGCCACTTTATATGAAAACTTTGTAGAGCCAGACGGACTGTGAAAGTGCCGTGTTCTAACAAGCTCTTCTTATGAATGTTTACAGGAACTATGGAAAGTCTTCATGCGAAAACTTGTGCTCGTATCATCAGATCCCAATCGCAAATGGAGCTATTTTTCTTTTTCTTTAATCCTTTACAGAGTCGCAGGCTGTATAGCTTTGCAAAGAACTTATCAAGAACTTTACAAAAGGAAAAGTCATCTGTTCTAAATTCCCAAAGGCTAGCAAATTTGACATATATATATATATATGTTTTTTGCTATAAGATGTTCTAGAACATCTTATAACATGTTACTGTGTAATGATCATTTAAATACGTAAAACTGACCGTTCAATATTTTTTTGTTTCTTTCCTGATAAACCTATAATACATACAATGGAAGACACAGATATACATATATATATATATATATATATATATATATATATATATATATATGTTTGTATGTATGTATATTTGTATGTATGTGTACAGCATTACCTCAACGACTGAAAGTGCTAAGCGACGTATCAAAGCGTCGATGCACCTGCCACTCTCATGTCTTCGTTCACCGAATCAGAGAACCTCCTCTTTGGCCTTCCTCGCTTCCTCTTTCCGGGTGGGGCCATTTCCATCACTTTTCTTCCTACATAACTCTCATCTTTTCTCATCACATGACCGAACCACCTCAACCTTGATTGCCTGATCTTATCTCCCAACCTGGCCACTCTTCAAATTTCCTTACACTTGTTTAAAAACCCGTTGTATCCGCAATAAAAACAGTTTTAGATTTGGTTAGATTTGTTTTCATCACCCTGTTGGTCTTTTTACAGTGGCAATGACAACCATTTAATTAGAGGCAGAGACAAAATAGAGAGACACAGTTTTGTACTTATTTAAGTGTTCATACAACGAAAGAAATATACCAATATGCCTCTTAAAAATTATCGCTGATAAGGTCTTTAAGATGAATTATCCTAATTTTAATCTATTTATAAAGAAAACGCCAGCAGATGGCGTCAGATAGCATTAAAGAAAACATGAAATTTTCAAAAAAAAATTTACTTTGGTGACAGAATTCTGAATCTTTAATAGGATTATTAATTACATTTACTTCCAATTGTCTAATTTCAAAATAAAACCTGAATTAAAATTTCTTGTAATCACAAATTGTGTTTCTATAAGAACAAGATACAAAAACACTAAAAACCTTCTCTTATTAATAAATCTAGAAATCGAGAAGTTGTTCATTAGGTTGGGCAATAAAATTGTTTTTTAAGTCGGCGTTACGAATCCTTCCTCTTACCGATTAACCCAAATAGGCCTGTTCAAAACGTAAACAACTTTTCCTATTATTCTGAAAGTTTTGGCCTGAAAATATTTAAAAACTTAGTTACTATTTAATGAGGGTATGGTTGCATCCAGTCTGTAATTTTATCTTAACAATTTACCTACGTGTTCCTGCAAAGCTTCTGGATGCTTCGTTTGGTCAATATTCTGAATTTGGGATTATCTCTGATGATTTCATATTTTAAGGCCCGATTGCGTTAGCATTGGAGGCACCATTTGACAAAGTTAGCTAACGTTTACGCAACACAGTTGACTATGGAAGGTCTCTCTCTCTCTCTCTCTCTCTCTCTCTCTCTCTCTCTCTCTCTCTCTCTCTCTCTCTCTCTCTCTATCTCTCTGTTTGTCTGTCTCTCTCTGTGTCTCTCTCTCCGTCTCTGTCTGTCTCTCTGTGTGTCTCTGTGTGTTTCTCTCTCTGTGTGTGTCTCTCTCTCTCTCTGTCTGTGTCTCTCTCTCTCTCCCTCTCTTTCTCTCTCTTTCTCCCTCTCTCTCTCTCTCTCTCTCTCTCTATCTCCCTCTTTCTCTCTCTCTCTATCTCNGTCCCGATGCTGAAATCTTAATATTGTTTATGAAAACTTGTTTATTCATTTACGTAGCTGTATGTCATACGAATAGCTATTATTGCATTCACCTAAACAAATTGAATACAGACTTACAGTCTTTGTGTATCTTTCCTGTTAAGGAGTGTATGCACAGCGTTTGCATGGGCCCCAAATGACATGTTTGTCCGTTTTTAGTTATTTGTACTGAATATTAGTGATATGATGAAGCCAACTATTTTGAATGCTTTTCAGCCAGACTCGCATCCAGTGTTGCCAGGTCTAAAAATTGATGGAAGCCACATTATGCGTCGTAAAAATTAATCCAGCTTTGAAAATGAGGCCATAGAACAAAAGGATAATAAATAATGAGAACGAGTTTGTCATTTACTTTTGAAATATGAACTCTGCTGACTGTTTATGTAAAACAAGCTTTTACACAGAAGAATAAAATGAACAATTGTCAGTTGAATAAGTCGATAAAAAATTGGTAGCTGTAAGCTGTATAAAATTTAAAATGCTTCGCCTGTCTCTTCTACATCATTGTCATCCAATGAGTACAGTTTTTGTTGGCGAACATCTGGCTGGCATGAATAGAACTGCATCCTATTCATGCCAGCCAGATCCCTGCAACAATGGCCCTCAAAATGCAAATTTGCTCCAATTCTTACCACTGAATTCATTGCCTTGAGTGGAAATCTGTTAAGCTGCTTTGTTTTCCACATAAAACGAACGAAAATACTGTTAGTTGACAGCATTGCTGAATATGAATTGTCATGTTTGTATTTACCTGTCAGCATTGCTGACAGGTAAATACAAACATGACAACACATATTCAGCAATATTTATAAACGGGTTGTTACCAGTGGAGCTCTGATATACCATAACACCTGAGCATAAGTCGATTGTATCCTTTGTAACCTTTCCATCAAAGACTTTTTCTTCAATCCTGTTGACAAATTGTATTTGCCTATATTGCTCTTCAACCACATACTCTTGTTTAGCTCTTAGATAGGCAAATGGAAACTGCTTAAAAGGCAAACGAGTTGTCTGCCTCAATACTTTATCCGCATAAAAATGGACCAAACCTTTAAAAATATTCTTCATTGGTTGATTTTCGACGACTGTTACAGCGGGGATGATACCTACCCTACAGCCGCGTATACCACAGTTAAAACAATTATATTTTATACTAATTCATTTCTAATTCATAGTAGCCAAATTGGAGAACTCGTTTGAAAAGTCCAAAATGATGCCAAATTTTCTGCAAAATCCAAACTAACAGTAACGCTACTACTATGTACCGTGTTAATAGAGCACATTCTATGTAAATATAGTAACATCCTAACTCACTCCTATTTGTGCTCTATTTATCTCGTTTTCACCGTAGTTTTCCATTGTTTTTGAAAGCAAAGAGTAGTTTTTAAGCTTGTGAAATAGTGCTGATGTTTTTTTCTGTATGTAAAGGGATCAGAAGAGGCGATACCTCGATGTAAACCACTCAAATATACGTACGAAAAAGAGATAGTTATGTAAGTATTTCTACGCAGATAGTTTGATGACTTCGTTGTTTTAATTTGAACTATTAATAGCCGGTCATAATAGGGGTTTAAGAAATATTAACAATTTTTCAAGCATTCAACATTGAACCAAGATGATGTATAACACACACACACACACACACATATATATATATATATATATATATATATATATATATATACATATACATATTTATATTTATATAAATATATTTATTTATCTTATAATTACAGGTCTGCGATACTAATTGGGAATATTACCTAAATAGCTTTTAATTTGTCAAATAATATCGCATTGTGATTGTAATTCACTAATGAAATGAAATTGTTCTTGCCCTCTTATATCACTCTTGATTTACAATATACTAGCACAAGTACTAAAGAAAGTCCGCCCCGGCGTGGAATCGAACCCTGGTCTCCCGCGTGACAGGCGGGGATACTCACCACTATACTACTGAGGACTTGTACGGTTAAGGAGATTACTTTGTAGTAAATAAACTTTCTTAATTTCAAAAAAAGGCTGAATATTGTTTTATTTTTGTTTTGGAATTTATTTATTAAAAATAATCTTGAAATTTTTATATTTTTAATTTTATTCAGATTTTTGACTGGAGGCCTCCATCACCTTAAAAATGGGATTGGCGGCCCCTATCGCCCCAGAATATGACCTCCGAGGTCAGACTTTTATATTTCAGATCCTCTCCCGGATAAAGATAGACTCACACTCCAAATTTCAGATTCCTTGGTTCAGTAGTTTTCTATATAAATCTACTTCAAACAAACAGACAGACAATCTCACTTTTATATATATATTTATATATATATACATATATATATACATATATATATATATATTATATTATTAGGGTACACACACAGATATATATATATATATATATATATATATATCAGGGGACCATGTTGGGGTTGTAATATAATGCATAATACATATGAGTTAAATAGTATTTGCTTGCTTCTTGTAAGGTATGCTTACTTCAAAAAGTTAGACTACTTCTCAACGGAATGTATTTACTCACCAAACGCATACAGGTATGTACGATTTTTAGCCTTACAAAGCAACATTTCTATCCAAACATTTTCGTCTTTTATCGTGTTATTTATTTACTTTACTCTAAAACAAACACTGATATCAATTACTGTTAGCTCTTTTCATTGTAATTTTATGGCCAGTGTTTTGCTCTTGTGAATTCTTTTGTTCTTATGTGTGACTGACATCCCCATAGGTCGATATTAATTCATGACGATGTTGTTGCCTCTTTTAAGATGACTTAGACATTTGTTCTGAGAGAGAAACTTTTATGATATTCCACAGTTTGTTTTTCACCAAATGTACCTTTTCATGAGTCTCTGGCACCAGTTTGGTCTAGGGAAGGTGAAATTTGACCCGTTTCGTAGTGCCTTTATATCCAACCCAACTTGTAACGACCAGGGTTGTAGGTGGGTGGTTAAACGACTTTGGACTACGATGTAACGATGGAGTATTATAGCTGGTTGAGACAACTTTTCTCTCCGCCCTTTCATAAGCTAATTGTCAGAGGAAGGATATAGCTTCGAGAGTTGCTTTGCTTGAAAGGCAAACCATTAGGTATTTAGGTTGTGAAGTGCACCGTCATCGCCAAAGCTTTCGACGAGATGTTATTATTTGCCAAAGATTCTTCGGTGTTCAGTTTTTATTGTTGTTTGGCGACGGAGATGTACTGTACATCTTCAAATGATTGTTCCTATGTTGTTGAATACCAGATTGTTGAATATCAGAGTACATCGAACGTGAAACCTTTTGCATGGAGAGGTTCCCGGTTCGATCCTCAGTCATACCTCTGAAAATATCTTATGATTAAATTACACCCTTGTCTTAAGTCTACCTTAACCTTTTCATCTCTTTTTTGCTGCAATTAGAGGAAATGCAAGGACATTTCTTAAGGATCTTGAAGCAATAAGATCAAGGAGTATTATAGGTAAGGTTAATAAATGCTGTAAGTATGTAGGGTACTACATGTATTTTGTACAAAGTTGAATAATTTCTACTGTAACGTTGGAAAAACAATTTTTAGTTTGATCCAAGGTTGTTCTTGGGCGTGTGAAAGAGGGTTTTTCACTTCCCAATGATCAGGAGAATATGTGCTTAAAACTTCAACAAAATTTTCTGCATTAAACTTGCTGTTTCAGCTTGTGACTTGTTATAACCGTTCTTTTATTAAAGCTGAAAAGATGGTGGTGTGGTTTCCAGAGAAAATCACTCTTTTGAATAAACGCATTGAAAGTATTTACCAAATGCAGGCATCCAGGTTTTGCGCAATTACCTTAAAGGCACCATAAATAAGGTAAGGTAGATTGGTTTAGTTTTTCTAATGATCGCTTCGCTACTTGCGTGAAACGTTGTTTTAGTAGTTTCCAATGTATATATATAACCTCTAAAAATTAAACCATCCTTATTTTTTAGTGCTTTTCAGGAGATATAGAAATATAGATAGATAGATAGATAGATAGATAGATAGATAGATAGATAGATAGATAGATAGATAGATAGATAGGTAGGTAGGTAGGTAGGTAGGTAGATGAATACATACATACATACATGCGTACGTACATACATACATACATACATACATATATACATTCATACATAAATATATACATACATACATGCATATATACGTACATACATATATACATACATACATAAATGATAATGATAATGGTAATAATATGGTTACCATTACTTCACTTTTACTACCACTACCCCTACTTTCACTTCTATCTTTTATCAAAGTTCTTGCTATAAAACCGACGCAAATGTGGGGCGCTTAAGTTGAAATTCCTAGCTTTATAACACCTGTAAGTTAAATAATTGATTGCTGATGACATCGATGGTTGCAGTAATTTGGTTGGCGTATTTTATCATTTGAACTGTTCTCTCCAGCCCTCTCTCTTTCAAAAAATGAGCCATACATTTCACACTTTTTACTTGGTTTTTGTTGCTTTGCTCTGTTGTTAGTATAACTTATATAACTTATATATATATAACAATTACATCAATTTTAAAAGCAGCTGACGTGTAAATTCTGACTGTTTTGTACCTATAGATATTATACATTCTGGAGAATGTATGGCTATCAAAGAAGATGTGAAGATGCCAGTGCAGAGTAAGTAAACAGTTTTCTTGTTGAATTGATTGCAAATGTTGCTTTTTTTAAATTCTAGCACTCAACCGACACGATTGGAGAAAAACAACCCAAAAAAGAGCAGATGAATCGATGGCACCCCAGGTGATTAGAGGGAACAAATAAATGTAGAGAGGAAGCATGCAATGCACTGTGGACATCAATACATATGAAGCGCTTTTCTAAGCTTCTTTATCTGACCCCACGTTCTCAATTTGCTTGTCTACGAATCAGTGTCTGCGCTTGCTAAAACGATTAGGGGCAAGAGCCCTAGACTTGGTCTTAGTCAAAAGAACAAGAAGCAATTACAAAGTTACCAGATTTAATTATTACCAAATAGAAATTTCGTATTATAGTGTTTAAAGTTCTAGTGTGGTGAGAGAAAGAAGCTAAAGAAAAGATAAAGTGAGAGGGATACGCACATGAAGCCCTGAAAAATTATATTGGAAAAATATGAGTAACTGTAGCTGAAAATTTGACAGAAAATAAAGACTAAACCTGAAAATAAATATGTGATACCCCTACTTGTGCGGCAAAACATCGTAAGAATCAGACTTTTGAGTGACATCAAAAGGTGTGGTAAACAATATCATCTTAAAATATGATTTTAGTTGTACATAAATGTGTACTTTTATGAGGAATAACTTCTTTTACCTATTTATTGAACTAGGTGCTTTTCCTTTGTCCGTATTATTATTAACATCTGATAGATGTAGGAATATTACTAAAGCATCTCTCGAAACATAACTCAGAAAAGGTTTATGACGCATCACATGATAAAGCACCTGTATATATGGCTCCCATAACGTCAGGAATTTTCAAGTTTCAATACTATTAAACAAGTTAAAATTGCCACCTGTTGAGTAGGAAAAAGAGTTATACTGTTGATGTGATTGCTGTGTTGTCGGGAATGGCTTGTAAGGACTAGTCTGCCTCCTTCATTGGTGAATCAGACCGTCCCTTTGGTCAAAGGGAAAGGGAGCACAAGAGACCTGTTTCAAAAAATGACACTAAGAGTCGTAAAATAGTGGAATACTGCTTGACACAAGATCACACCATTGACTTGGAAAATAAAGAGATTATAGACAAGGAAACCAAAACAGCAATCACATCAATAGTAAAACATACACTTTTTCTGAACTATTTCATCCATCATCAAAACAAACACAAGACCGGTGTCGCCTAACTTCTCAAAAGAACTCGATCCCTTGGTCACCAATAAAGTACGTACCGAGGTTTACGCTCTGGATGTGTAAAAAACCTCTACTGAATCCCTTTAGCCGCTTGGCAATGAAAGAAGTATCTCTCGAAACGCCCACAAAAAGCTTACGAGTCATGAACATTTAAACTTAGCTTTTTTTATTATTTTATCTATTTTGACTGTTTTGACAGTAGCGAAAATTGAAACTGTAAGTTTGGTTTGCCAATTAACTACGGTTTGTAAAATATTAATGTATAGTTGTTTAATTTTTTTTAGGTACTTGTATCAAATGTGGTTATATCACCAGTCAGTCTTTGTGCAAAGCATGTGTTATGCTTGAAGGACTTAATAAAGGATTGCCTAGGTTGGTAACGCGACAATGTATTTGTGTTCTCAAAAAGATTTTTCGATTCATTTTTATTCTACTGTAATTTAATTCTATTTTGGATTTTAGAAGCTTTACAAACGAGCTTATTCAGAGCAGTTGTTCTTCTTCTTTTTGCCGGTCAAACTGCGTTTTTTAACATTACAAAAGGTATTTTCTTTAAAAAACAGTTTTTAAAGGATTTAGTAAGTGGTTGTGTTTTTTTTCTCGTAATCTCAGAGAAACCATAGCGAACTGTGGTTTTTACGAGTAGTTGTGATGGGGCTGACCATGGTAAGATAATTGTAGACCAACTTTCCAAAAGCCTTTAGCACCTTTAAAAAGTGTTCTATTTTTTGCAATCTGTTTAAATGGTTAAAATCAGGCGATTTTTTGTTTTTTTTATAAAGCCGAACCTTATTGTTTTGCTATTGGTGGTGGTGGTGGTATTAGTGGTATTGGTGGTTGTAATGATACCGGTCATACAGAGCAGAAATGCATGGCGTTTCTGAACCTTTTCACCAGGGCTTTGGAAAGGACAAGGCCTTGGTATATTTCTATCTTTTTTTGTTAAAAGGACTTTACACCTTTGAATTCGAAGTTATGATGTTAATCGTTGATGCAAACGTTATCACACACTTTCATTTCAGGCTTGGAGTTGGTAAAACACATACACGAAAAGTAAGAATTATTGTACATATTTTTTTTGGCATAGTTTCTGTAGAATTTGAAAATAACCATACTCGTTTCTTAAAAATGACAAGGAGCATTCGTAGAAGCAACCCAAATTTTTGGGTTGAAAAATGAGAGACCTCTGCAAGGTCGTAAAAAAAGCTGATAAAACTCCTATCAGTAGCGCCTGCTTAAGTTCAAGAACAAATTTGTAAGCCCTATCCCATGCGCATGGTGGAACAAAGTTGAAGTTGGTGTGCTAAGATCTTATGACTGTTTGAGATGGCAGTATGATTGGCACCTAGCATAAATATTACAATTTTCTTTTCCAGAAACCCCCAGGCAACAAGTTTTCCGCGTCGTATTTCGTTGCATATTGCTGCAATTCCTGCATTTGTATGCAGTTTTTCGTGATACTTTGAAAAAATCTTTTAAACGGCAAAAGTAGGGGAACGTCAGCGCCTAAATCTCCCCCTTTCCGCCATCTATGCTCTTTGGTTCTTAGAGCGGTTATTAGAGTTTGACCTCAAAGAGATTAATATTGGTGGGTTTTTTCAACCAATATTACTATATTTTTGTACTCTAGCCGTTTAGCCGTGTTTGATATTCGGTTTAGGGTCAGACGTGTAAAATATTCCATTTGTTGTTCCTGTTGTTTTCATTTCCCGGACGATTTCATTTCAAAAACCTATTTAAAACCCCATCTTTTATTAGCTGACTGCTCTAATAAGCGCCCACTCAAGTTTTTAAAAATAAGCTCCCTGACGATTAATCGAGGAAACTCGGTATTATACCCGCTTAATACACTGTCTTACTATTGAAAAAAAGGTATAAAATTCCTTTTTAAAAGAAGTATACTTACAGGTTTTCTGTATCTAACAGTGATAGAATACTTACTTACTTAATTTATGTATATATGGTATCGAGCCAAAGGCAGCTCATAAGGCTTGACAACATCCTCCGATATCTCTCTCTGTCTTTTGCTATGTTCCCAACTTCGCTCCATGTTTGCCATCCCAGAGCATATCTTTCTGCTTCCGCACTCCTCCGTCATGTTGTTCGCTGGCGCCCTCTCTTTCTTTTCCCCTCTGGTGTCCGTGTTAAGGCTACTCTACAGCTATCATTTTGTGGCTTTCTCAGAGTATGTCCAATCCATCTTCATCTCCTACACCTTATGATCTCTCCTACTGGACTGGTCTTTGTCCTAAGGTAGAGCTCGATGTTTGTGATTTTTGTGGGCCAGAAGATACGGAGAATCCTTTTCAGACATTTTCTCTGAAATATTTCCAATCTGGTGACATCTTTTTCATTTAGTTTCCACATTTCTCCTACATAGAGTAGTACGGACATTACGTTGCTGTTATATACTCGAATCTTGGTCTTACTACTGTATTCGTTTGACTTCCAGAGTTGGTTAAGCATGGCAAACGCATTTCTTACTAGACTCAGCCTTTGTGTGATATCTTCAGTAGATCCTCCTGTTTTCTTTGTTATGGCACCGAGGTATGTGAAGGTGACCACGTCTTCAACACTTCTGCCCTTGATCTTGATTGGGCACTTTTCCTTGTGATTTAGTCTCAACACCTTGGTCTTGTCTGTGTTGATTTTGAGACCAATGTTTTCAGCATATTTACATAACTTTTCAGTTTTCTCCTGCATATGTTGGTGGTTGCTGGATAGGAGGGCGATATCGTTTGCATAGTCTAAATCTTCAGACTGGGTAGTAAACTTCCATCTTGTTCCTGGTTTTTTGCCGTTGTTTCTTTCCTCATGACCCAATCTACAGCAATAATGAAAAGGAAACCTGACATCACACAGCCTTGTCGAACTCCAGTTTTTACAGAGAACCAGTCTGACCTCTGCCCGTTGTTAATGACGCAACTACTACTTCCTCTGTACATTTCCTTTGTGATCTTTATGAAGAGATCTGGAAACTCCATAAAACTTCAAAATCTTCCAGAGTTTCTCTGTTCATGCTATCAAAAGCTTTACGGAAGTCAATAAGGTTAATGTACAATGATGCTTGCCATTCAATGCACTGTTCGACAATATTTCGAAGTATGAAAATCTGCTGAGCTGTCCCATGTCCTTTTCTATATGCTGCCTGCTCGTTTCTCAATTTTTCTTCTACTCCTTTCCTCATTCTTTCTGAAACAACTCTGCAGGAAACTTTCCCAGGTATGGAGAGCAAAGATATTCCTCTACTATTGTCGCATTTAGTATGCTTACCTTTCTTTTGTAGTTTAGCTATCATTGCTTTCTTCCAGTCACTTTGCATATTGATGTTCTCTCTCACTTTTTTAAACATGTCCAGTAATCTCTTATATGTGATCTCGCTTCCAGCTTTAGCATTTCTCCGCTGCTTTATTGCTCTTCAAGTTTTTTACTGCTATCTGACAGTGAATACTTCCTTTTTAATAATCTGGTTGAAAGTGGTTTCTTGATAATTCGAAATATTTAACTTTTATAAACGGCAATTAAAACTTAAAACGATCAATGAATTATGTGCTTACCTATAACCATTTGCATTAGACTTACACGTCAGCCAAAGATAATTGACTTGGTAATGCAAAGATAGTTATTTTAGATCCTGCCCCAAACTGATTGATTTCCTTACCGGTTGGTCATTGTCAGGGTCTCAAGGAAACCATTACTAGTTTTCTTTCATAGAATCTGAATATGATAGCTCTAAATATCCGTATGTGAAAATGCTTTCATGATTTAGGGGGGGGGCTTTTTTCTCATCTTTCTTAAATCCCCCGCCCCCTTTTTTGACTGTTTGTTCATCGTGGTGCTTTCATTTGAATACGTAGTTTTAGAGAAGTTAGTTAAAAAAATTAAAATTTGAAAATTGAAATTTGAAATTCTGTATTAATACATTTAGATAAAAGTTACGTTAAGATACCCTGTCAAAATGGATAGGATAAGAGTTTAGAAAAATCAACATTACTCTTATTTAGAAAAATTTGCTAATTTATCACAGGACAGCTCATATCCTAAAAATTTTGAGTGTCTTGAACTGTTAACTTTCATCAATTTCAACCCAATCTAAATTCTAATCGACAATTGGTTGAAGTAGACTAATACTAAAGCTACACAAACAGGAGACCTTCTGTCAGTGTGCAGAATGTATTCCACTGTTTTAAATTTTAACTTCATATCTAATTATTTTACTTTAAATAAATCAGGCCAAGATTTATTTCCAAACTACATGTTCTCAGAGAAAGATTGCCAGAGAAAGTGAAGGGCAAGCTCTACAAAACAATAATAAGACCGGCAATGATGTACGGCATGGAAACTGTTCCTTTGACGGCAGGACTCGAGAAACGGATGAACGTAGCGGAAATGAGAATGCTTCGATGGGCTCTGGGTGTTACTCGAAGAGACAAGTTGCGCAATGAGATAGTGAGAAACAGGCTGGATGTTGGAGAACTCTCCCAGAAGATAAGGGAGTCCAGGTTGAGATGGTTAGGGGACGTGGAGAGGAGAGAAGAGGGCTATGTCGGGAGAAGANCTCTCCCAGAAGATAAGGGAGTCCAGGTTGAGATGGTTAGGGCACGTGGAGAGGAGAGAAGAGGGCTATGTCGGGAGAAGAGTGCTGAGGATGGATATACCAGGAAGGAGAAGAAGAGGGCGACCAAAGCAAAGATGGATGGATAACATCAAAGCTGATATGATGGAGAAGGGGCTAAGACGCGAGGACGCCCAAGATCGTGCCATATGGAGGACGAAAATTCGCTGTGGCGACCCCTGAATCAGGGAGCAGCCGGAAGAAAAAGAAGAAGAAGAAGATGTTCTCAGAAATAAGCATGGACATAATATGTAAACAAAATAATAACCTAGCTTTTGGAAATTCTTCGAGCAGACACTTTACTTAACTGTTTAGAAATCCAGTATTGTATATGATCAGAGTGCATGATATTGAGTGAGGGGTAGATATTAAACTATGTGCAAGTAAGTCAATACCTTTAGTTCTTAATCTTTTAAATGACTTTATCCTCGTTAAGCATCACAAAACCTTTCCAAAGCCCAATGTCTTTTTGGGCTTCGGAAAGGTATCATTTTGTATCCAATGCGCCTTTTACGAAAACTGTGTGCTTCCTGCCGTATAATATTTTGCGTTTGTCGGAACTTATTTCTTTTCCAAGTTTTGGAGAATTGTTTATTCATTGTAACCGAGTTTTAATTTTTATATTTTTGTTTGTTTAAGGGGAAGGCGTTATTGGAATCACTGTTGTCACAGCCGTCTTTATCTACGTCACAGTCGTCAATTTCATCTTTTGCAAGTGACATTTCCACTGATGTATCTGACACGAAGGAAACAGAAAAGCCCGCTTGTTCAAGCTGCTCCTGTCAAAATTCAATGCCGCCATGCTCTTAGCATATAACGGAAACGTACCAGAACACTGCAAGTGAACAATATTGCAGCATTCTAAGTAAAGATCAATACCAGTGATGGGATATTGATTCTTGGTCAGTTATTTAGAGCAAGTAAAAATACGGTATTCGGCTTTTTTAATAACATTGTCATAATCTTGTTGCCCAATAGTAAGCCAACGTAAGACTTTACCTTGGACTGGTGTATTTGCACACTACTTTTTGTAATGCATAGCACGTATGGTAGCAAAGAAGTAACAGAGTCTTGCAAGCCTGATTATGTTAGATTAGCTTTACAATGTGATTAGTCTATATTTTTTTTTATTATTTGTTTCTTGTGTTTAAGGCAAGAAGTACGTTGCTCCTTGAGGTTAACCATGTCGGGCATTTTTCGAGCTTTCTCACTATCTCAGTGTAATTGCTGGATTTTTTGTAGGGATTCCTAACTCTTTAACCAAAAATTTGGTGCTTTGTCTATGCCTGGGGGTTTTCAGTTACTCGACTTTCGAAGTGCTGCTAGAACTTCATCCCCAGTTATGTCTTTCCACTCTTGTATGATAAATTTTCATATACTTCTTTTTGCGTTCATTTCAATTCAGCCACTTCATTATATGTTCATCGTATTCTAAAATTGTATTTCAAAACGTTTCAATTTCGTCGAAGGATTGCGGCTCATTAACTTCCATTTGTTTTTCCTCTAGTTCTCGGTAAAATACTGTGGGGTTAGATTTTAGCGTTTTATTTTGTCATAACTGTTTACTCTTTTCCTCTAATCTTCTTATTCCTTGAGCCTTTGCTTCTAACTTCTGCTTTAACTTTTCTTACCCTGCATCTGCCTTAATCTTTCTTAATAGTGTATCTTCTCATGATATTTCTCCTTTTTTCACTAATTCCACAACCTTTCATTAATTCTGTGATCAATGATATATCGCCTCTAATCCTAGTAGTTTCCTTTTCGACTCCTTTTTTCTACCCAGATTGTCTTCCATTTCATTTTCCTTTCTTTTTGAATTAGACGCCTTTTTCCAGTTATAAGTGCAGTACATCAAATCATTTATTTCTGTTACATCCAATAGCTCATGTTGTTCTTTAGTTATTAACAGACCTTTATTTGATGCCCTAATCAATTTTCTAACTTTGTGGTCTTTGATGTTTGGTTGCAAAACTCTATTTCTTTTTTCTACCAATTTTATTCCCTGCCATTTTTCTAGAATTTGTTGTTTCTTGTCAGTTTTTCTCCTCTTTTCGTTTTATTCTGACTGAGCTAAATGCGTATCGTTTCTTTCATTATTAAGTATCGCCTTATTATCTTCTCTTACTTTATTTTGTATGCCTGAACAGACTTCGTTTTCTGCCATGTCTGATAGTTGTTGGCTTTTTCTGATACCTGATTACTTTCTTTCTAGTTCATATTAATCTTCTTTTTTTTTAACATATTTCCTTGCATTTCCTAGTTTGTTTACATCCATGTTAGTTCTGATGTCAGAATTCACCCTTCTGCATATCTGGTAGGTATCGCTTGTGCTATTCTCATTAGATGGTTGTTCAAGTGTCTGGTAATAAGCTTTCATTGCTTTTTTATTCCGCCCGTGTCCGCTTCTGTCTTTCTTGTTTTCTTTGTTTTTTGATTCGTAACTGGACAATGTAGAGGGCCTATTTAAGTACCATTCTATTGAAGGAAACTCCTTGAAGCGTGATGTTTGGAGGAATTTGTCTCAGTGGTACATTTTTCGACGCCAGCCAGGTTCATCACTGATCGACGAACTCCATCACTGAGCGACGCACGAGGAGGGATGCTCTCCGATTATTCTCCATAAACATAGGGTAATTGGTTATCCAAGTTTTCCTTCCTGGGTGTTTCAATCGTGACATCATCACTAGATTCAGGTTGACTTATTCAATAGTAAACTACAACTGGTATCAGTAAATGGCCCTTAAAAAAAGATTAACAAAAATAATGATCTAACTCTAGTACTCAGCAAGCATGGTATGATTGGGAAAAAGGTAAAAAAAAATTAGGTGACAAAAAGTAACCAGACTATGACAAAACGAAAAATTAATCGAAAAACTCAATAGATAGAATCAAATCAAAACTGGAAATCTTTCATTTTCCTTTTACCCTTAAAAACGTTTTCTTCAGTTCATTGGAAAATTTATTAAATATTGAGGCACCATAGCAATAGGCTTTCCTTCCTACTTCAATTTTTACTTTTGGTAGTTAGAGATTAAGCTTGTTGCTTCTAATACTATAATTGTGACTTATCAGCTCGTTATTTATCTTGCTTATCTGCTGTTTTACCATGGTGCTTTTTAAAGATATCGATTAGTACTTGACGCTTTAAGAGAATTTCAAACGGGTACCAGATGTCACATTTGCTTTTACGAATGATTCTCTTTGCTTTCACTCAAAGGGCTTTAAACTTTATCAGCCACGTTTATGTCCATACTAGCCCAGGTTGAATACTAAGCAGTGAAAAAACGTTGGTGGATCATTGTCCTTAAAATTATTAGGGCTACTGTCGAGAAACTTTGTATCGGATCTTTTTCAGGAGATACACTTTGGAACAAATTCTTTTGTATTTTAGATAACTCTTCAAATTTATACCAAAATAGTCAAAAAAATCAGGCTGATCGATCCCATTTTCATAAAAGAAATAATAGCAGTCGCCTGTGTTTTCTTCCTTGATGAAAAAAATTACAAATTCAGTTTTCCTTTTTTGGGTTTGATATTATACAGTTATTTTCTTTCCACTTGAGAATAGTAATGACATCTGTGTTTAGACCTGTTAATCAATGACTGATTGAGGCTTATATGACAAATAAATGACGATATCGTCTGCGTACACAAGAATTTTCCAATAATTCAGTTGCTAGGGTAAGTGACATTCAAATTTACAAACGGAAGAGGACCAAATATGAATCCCTGTAAAACGTCATGGGTTATTTATTCAATTTTCGAAAGCCGGGCACCATAATATACAACTTGGCTACGTTTTTATAGATAACCCATTAACCATTCAAGCACCTTTTCCAATATTCTGTAATAAGGTAATTGCTGTACCGACCAATTATGGTTGGCGGAGTCAGAAGCCTTAAAGCCATAAATAACGATCCTGTAGTGTTACCTGTATTCATTTTTTCAAGTATGTTATCAGTGATTTTCAATACAGCATCACAAGTTAATGGGNCTCTTCAAATTTATACCAAAATAGTCAAAAAAATCAGGCTGATCGATCCCATTTTCATAAAAGAAATAATAGCAGTCGCCTGTGTTTTCTTCCTTGATGAAAAAAATTACAAATTCAGTTTTCCTTTTTTGGGTTTGATATTATACAGTTATTTTCTTTCCACTTGAGAATAGTAATGACATCTGTGTTTAGACCTGTTAATCAATGACTGATTGAGGCTTATATGACAAATAAATGACGATATCGTCTGCGTACACAAGAATTTTCCAATAATTCAGTTGCTAGGGTAAGTGACATTCAAATTTACAAACGGAAGAGGACCAAATATGAATCCCTGTAAAACGTCATGGGTTAGTTATTCAATTTTCGAAAGCCGGGCACCATAATATACAACTTGGCTACGTTTTTATAGATAACCCATTAACCATTCAAGCACCTTTTCCAATATTCGGTAATAAGGTAATTGCTGTACCGACCAAGTTAATGGGATGGACCAAAACCAATCTATTCTGAACTCAACGGCTTGAAGTTTTTGGTATATTTGTAGAATAAATTTTCAAAACCTTTTCGCAGAAAATTTAAAACCGATACAAGATGCAATTATCGATATTAGTGCGCGATCCAGACTTGTATTGCGATGTAACTTTGGCAATTTTCTGGCAGGTTGAGAAAATTTGACAGGTTAAAATTTGCTTAATAAAGAAGGTCAATGGTGTAAAGAGTTTGCGAGCAGTCTTTTTGAGAAAAGAGACTTTAAGCTGATCAATACCAGATGCTTTGGAAGACTTTGTATTTTTAAATATCTTTAACATGCCACTTACTGCCACAGGAATGAAATGGAATGTATTCTTATTTTTGTATTGGAACCAAGGTATGTACGGTAGCAAAAACTGTCAATGTGTTATTTATCAAAGATGATTTGATCAGGTTTGCTCTGACATTCGAAAAAAAAAGGAGCAGAAATGGTTGGTTGTTTACTGGTTATTGGTAACAATGGTATCATTTATTACGATTATTCTGCTTGAACTAGTGGTATCCTTTGTTGGGTAACATTTCCTTGTAGTGTTCCAGAAACTGGTTTATCAGTTTGCCTGCAATACGTGACGGATATTATTTGGTTTTTCAATGCGAATTCGTTCGTGACTGCATTTCGTAGGTGTTTGTTATTGACCTACTCTTACTCGTTATTGGATTTTTTTAAGTGCCCAAGGAAGTAGACCCTTCAGTTCATTATTTTTTTTTTATTTCCTTTTTAACGACGGACTCTCCTTTCGACACACTTTTCCTGCCAATATGGGTGCATATCTCTCAAATGTTGTTAGAAAGGTTTTGAACATAATCCAACCGGTATCAATCTGTTTTATTCAAACAATTCACCTATTGAATTTCTCGAAGGTTATTACGTAGAGATTCAATATCAAGTTTTGTATAATCACACATATGTGATCCTTCTAGGAGAAAAGCGTTTTACACCTTCTCCCTTCTTTAAAAATTCTGAAATGTTTAAAGAGTTAGCAATGTAGTCTCTTTCTGTTGGTTTACAACCATTACAAAAAGAATCTCTTTCTTATCCACATATCCATCGTACAAACATCTAATATACACCATTGCACGTAAAACAATTTCCATAATTTTGCTTTGAGTGAATTCGCTTTCCACAACTACTAAAGTATCCAGTTTGAGATGGAGCCGAGCAAAATAAAAAATCAAACTTCAAGAGAAATGACACGTCGGCTTGCATTGCCGTCCTTGTATCTGTGTGGATATCATGCTGGTGAAAACAAGTCAAGAAACACAGCATAGTCTCATGAAAAGCGTAAGTGAATTTTATGCTGTTTGCTTTTTCATATCTTTTCTCTTCCACGCATTAATTTACATTTCAAATAGCTATTACATTTCAAAATATTTTAGAACTTATTGTAATAGTCGCACAATAATTGTCCACTGCATTTTTAAACATGCAAAAACTGTCAACATGAAACAATCCTATGCTTGGCATCAAAGTAGTTTTTGCACCTCCTCGGAAACTGCAATACTCCCAGCTATGAGATAGTCTCTATTATTTTTTTCTATTTGTTCCAAATCGTACTTGTAGTTAACCATAATTCCATATGAAGTTAGAAATCCGTTGGGGCTGATGTCTCCCAACCAGTTAAGACGCCACAATATAGCTCCATTCCGTAAATGAAAGTTGGCTAAGAAAGAAATACATTTAAAATATTAACTTACACTATATAGAGGATGAAAGCGGTTAACATGACAGCTTTCACAAAAGAAAACAATTCTTGCTTCTTTCTTTATTAATAAGGGAATCTGTCTCTACAGTTTCGTATACCTATTTCAAAAAATTTAAAAAAACCCTCTTGTTTACTGAGAAAAAACCGAACAAGGTGTGGTTGTTCAGTCACAATGTTACCAATGAACACTTAAGTAGTTTCAAATTTCCAGATGGTTGCGGTGCTTTCACAGAGGATCTTAGTGAGGTACTTGCAACAAAGAAGACACCTCGTAGGTATTTGCTAATGCGAAGGAAAGGTCCTACTGTTAAGCAAAGCAAAAACAAAATACTTGTATTGTTGCAAGTATCACCTAGCATCTAAAAACGTTTCTAAATATTCTGACAAAATTCGTTCGAACGCACCAGAAGGTAGTTCTCCTTTAACAACAAACATGTCACGTGGTCAAAATGAACTTCTTAACTTGAAAAATTGATGGTGGAAAAAATATTAACACAAAAAGCGCCTTGACGCACTAAAATGATATTTACGAGTATATCACTAATCCAGGTCTTTAAACAAAGTAGCAACTGGTTCACAGTAGATAAATACGACCTATCTAATTAATAACTCCAAAAAAATTTCTTCCATTAGAATGGTATTTCTTAAACGAACTTTAAACTAAAGAAAAAATAATTAATTACACTCAAATGATTTATGTGATATAAAAACACATTCTTTATCGCCAATTTAACTAAAGTTCGTCAAAGACAATGTAATGTAATTAAAATAAGATCAAAAAATATCCCAAAGTATCCAATACGTTAAAGAATAAGATAAAAGAACACAACAATACAATACAAAATAATATAATATATAATATAATATGATAAATTTTTAAATTATAATACAAAATACATACCTACAGAATTAATAGCAAATTTTCGTCTCTTTTCTAGCATCAAATACCTTTAAATATGGTAGAATATATAAGAAAAAAGAAAAACAAATAGTTTTTTTGCTATTCCAATAAAACTAAGACTACAATTGCTTTGTTCTTACAGCAAATATTTGTCTTCTCTCTCCTTAACAGTCAGATGGTCCAGCTATGAGCTAAGAGCTTAGCTAGGCATCAGATCTAGTCAATTATTGAATGTAAACAAAACGGAGGCTGTTGGTTTAGCTACATGTGGTAGCTCCACTAAGACTGTGAGCTATGCATAAATGATGATCTAAGCACAGAGTAAATTCGCTGATTGCTTGCCGAAAACAAGGATAAATAAAGATATGTTTTAAAGTGAAAACATTAAAGAACCAAAATAAGACTTAAAGCATTGCGACAGTGAGACAACAGCAGACAGACATTGAGAGACACAAAGAAATTGCGAAACAAAACGAAAGAAAATGATTAGAAGAAAGGAAGATGGGAAGACGAGGAAGGGCAGAGCATACGATAGAAAGAGGAAGGAAAGAGAGGAGAAGAGAGGGGAGGGAGAGTGTACAATAATTAACAGCACCACTACACAAAACAACAGGGCATTAAAAAGTGACAACTGTGACTGTGATGGTTAGTGCAATTTAAACAGATAAAATGATAAAATGAGGAAGGTAATAAATAACAAGATAATTCTTCCTTCAACAAGAGAAAGTGAGCTGACCTTAGCAATCATTGCCAAACAGCAGCACTTATCCAATCTGATACAGACAAAACCCGTAGCAACAACTAAATTAATATCACATGAGTTTTTATCTCTCGGCTGTTAAGCTATTAATACCCTGAATTACTGACCTCTTTTAAAAAGGTTTATTGATATTTGCATACTTTATTTTCAAATCACGTAAGACAACTTTTATCTTATCCGAGTTTGAATTTGCAGCTAAAATGCAGAATTACTCTTTTAGCGTGGTAAAATATTATAGAAAGGACGGAATTGCAACTACGATCCACAAATCACTATCATCATAATCTGTCACTCAAGTAGGCCACAGGAGAATTTTATTGCTCTCTACCGGATGTTTCCAAGCTGTTCTTTTTTGAGCAATCTGCATCTTACTATTATTTAACATGAATTATAATTCATGTATAATAAGCGTTATAAATCTATATTAACCGCTTACATATTCGTATTAACTTCTCGTTACAATTTATATAAATTAAGTTAAGAAATCCATTAATTTACTTTGGATTTCATCCAATTTCAAGTTGCACAATTTTATTGTAACTTCACAACGCCTTCAGCTACCTTCCGTGTAATGGGTATGTGTGTGTGTGTGTGTATGTGTGTGTATATATATATGTATATATATATACTCAATCTGCAGACAGTACTGTTTCGCCCTTTGTGGGCTCATCAATGCAGCACAGAGCTTCTGAGACATAACTCTCTGGCCATATTGCCGGAGCAAACACAGCTTAAAGAGTTATTGTGGGATCCTGTCAGGGATATATATATATTTATATATATAATTAATATGTGCTATAAAAACTATAATGAAGGCTTAATATTCGCTTATGTCGTTAAA